>JAGDQP010002944.1:37036-98875 GCA_022664845.1 Lepisma saccharinum
CTTTATTATGTTAGAGCTCTGTCTTTATTATGTTAGAGCTGTCTTTATTATAGATTCGAAATTTTCACCCATTCAACTTACATGTCAAGAACGTATTACAAAACATAATATTTACACATGTACTACAGAAAAAAATATATTTTAAAAACCTTCTATTATGACCAGGACTCAAACCGCTGTCCTTTTTCACATCTCTTGGTTCGTACTTAAATAGTTATCTCTTGTACCCTTTAAATATCACGCAGAGTTTGCAAATAAACCCCTACATATCACTCGAACCTTTTAAAGCGAAAGATTACTCATGTTATACAAAAGTAATGTCCATAAATTGCTTCTATTGCACTTACTGACACGAAATAAACTTTATATTGTTTGCGAAGCTTTTTGCTGTTGATATTCATGGAAATTGAATTACACAGAAGCATGGAGAATAAGGGTGCCCAGTTCCGAAAATTTTATAGGAAAAATGAATGATCTTCTCGGGGAGAGTCCTCCATTGGTTTCTAAAATTCCAGAGAAGCGGCCAAAGGTTAAAATAACTAGATATCTGGGAACCAGTCATTTACACTCCATACCTTCAATAGTAGTTTAGTAATGTGACTTTATTTGATACAGTGAAAATCGGGGTAAATCTATGCTGAATTCGTATCTGGAGAAAAAGTACAACTATTCAGTCCGCAAGAAAGATATTAACATCAAATAAACTGTATATTGTCTAACTCTTTGCTGTTGATATGGGTGAAAATTTACGTACATTGTACAGAGATAGTGGGTGCCAGGGTAGCCAAACTCTTAAATGTCATGAAAAAAATCTGGAAAAGGTTCACTCACACTTTCCTCTTTGATTTTTAATATTCCAGAGAAATTTGCAATTAATAAAGTATCTGATTGCAAAACAATCAGAATGCAAGTTATTTGAACTTGATATCTCCAATAGTAGTGAGGTGATATGAGTTTGATACCTTCCAAATCGGGGAAACGTATATCGGTACTACATTTCTGTAATTTCAGTGCCAGCAAAACATACACTGATTGTGTCCAGACGCAATATATCGATATCAAATAAACTTTATATTATAATTTGCGAAATTGTTTTCTGTTGATATTGACGGAAATTTACATACATTGTGCTGAAGGAGTAGGCATCAGGGTTGTAATACTGGTAAAACCCAGAATTTTCTATATAAACATAAAATAAGTTGGTGGAAAGCCCCATTTTCTCCTTTGGTTTTAAATGTTACAGCGAAATGGACAATAAGTAAAATACCTGTTAGTCTGTGCAGCAAGCAGTATTTTATTGCTGCAAAATGTATTATTTTAATTTATTTTCTACTCTCCCCTTGGACTAGATTCTTGTAAGGTTCATGTATCAGTAAGGACTTGGAACATTGCTTGATGGTGGCGACACTGGTCAAGTTACGGAGATTTTGAAATCCGGCTTTAGAACGACAGTGGTTTTGACCGGGGAAAGAACCATTGAACATGGTTCTTTCAAATTTGAAAAATGTCGGTTGATCCACGATGTAGTAAAATGTGATTAAGTTCTCGGATGACAAGGAAGTGTTCTACAATTACTCAATTGAAGTTTAGAATCAGAGATTCAATATGGAGCTGAATTAAAACAGAGGTTTGGAACGAAGTAGGCAACTTTAATTAAACTGGTGAACACTGTAAACCCAAGGTCCCGGATTTGAGAGGAGGTTGGTATAAAATTTGTTTAAAATGATCTAAAATAACTTCTCTGCTCTGAGAGAATAAATAAACTAAACCCAGACTAAACAAATTAACTAGACGTAAGTGAACTAATTAATAATATTTTTTCCAGTTTATATAATAAACTTATGGCAGGAGTGAATGTGGTCCGGGATGGGTCTGTACGTTACAACTGCAACATGAATAAGTTAATTAATCAAGAGCTTCTACTAGCATTAAATCAAGTAGTTAATTTAAATTTAAAAGAAGAAAAATTAAAACTACTTCAGGCTATGGTTCAGTAGGTGGCCCAAAACCGGTGAGGTCACTCGGAATGGTTCATAAAGGTACTGGCATTTTAGAATCTTGTGGTGTGATTGCTTTTCAGGTTTGTGTTGGGAGTTTTATCGAGAAGGTTAGTCAAGATATTTTGTCCTGTGGAGTGGATACTCGAAGTCAGGTTATGGTAATTTATAGTGTTTCTTGTACTTTCTTGAAATATGGTGCGCTTGTGTCTTGAGTTGGTAATATTTGTTATAGTTATTGAAAGCACCAAGGTTTGTTTGTGGACTGTGTGTTGAGATGCTGTGTGGAATATTTTGTCCATAACCGGGAAAGTCTACGGGGCCTAATTTCAAAATTTTGAATACAAAAGGGGAGGTGTCGATTTTGCTTCTGTTAAAACAAGCGTTAAATTTTGAACAACTTTTAGAGGAAACACTTATCGATATCTCATACCGTTTGGTTGGCAGCTAAAAGACCTTCAGTGGTCAAAACATAGAGTTATAAAACCCTCCACTAGAGGCAGTGCTGGCGCCACCGTCTACGTGGATTTTAACTCCTAGCCGGCGCAAGCTGAACGTTCAATTGTTTTCCTGTTCGTATGTCACAAAACAGCGACCGCACGCTGAATGGTATTGTATTTGCTACGCACGATCTTTTTTATGAAGGAAAACAAACAAATTGGCAGTAGATTTCACCTTAGTTAAGTTCAATACGTAAGATGCAAACAATTCCTAATTAAATTGATCAATATAAGGTATAATTTAATATAAAAAATCACTTATATCAAACGTTCTTGATAACTATGATTTTGGTTCTGAAACTTTTTTTCCTTAATTTTAATTATGACCTTTAGGCATCTAGGGGAGGTGAAAGAATTCGGGAAGGTATCGGCCAGGGCCTATTTTGAAGGTGCTAACCCGGTTCTTATTTCATATTTTATTTAAATAAAACATTATAATTTTTATACTTAAAACCACATAACTTATTAAAAAACCATTAGGCATACATTTAAAAATATTATACAACATTAGGGATACATCGGAAGTAACATGAATATTATACACACAAATTGCTGATACTGTAATTGTATACAACTAATGGTTTACTTACATAGATTTACAAAGAAAAATTATAAAATTGAAAATAGGGTAAGAGCACCAGTCGTCGGACATACACTAGTAGTCGGCAGTTTTCACATAAATATCATTGAAACAATACGTATGCCATTTAAAAAATGTGTATAAAAACTATCTCTAGTTTTCGGACAGCTTAAACTTGATATTTAAGTTCTACCAGCTATGGAAAGTGACATTATATAGACCACCGAAAAAAAAAGGCTTCCGTGATTAGCTTAGAACGTGCCGGAAATGTTATCTGAGAATGAAGTAGTGTGTCTTTAAACTTATAGTAAAAGTCTTTGTCTTAAAAATATTTAAAAACAATATTGTTTCTTCTAGTATTTCAAATGTTCTAACTTTATATCATAAACAATACGAATAGCCTATTAAGTATATTATTGTGTCCGACTTTAGGTATATAAAATTCACGAGTCTTCCTATTGTCGACCAGCCTAACCGATAAGAAGGGTTTCTTATCTGGTTTTGTTATTAAGTTAAATTTATGTTTTTATTGTTCTTAATTGTGTAATCAAGGTGTCCCTGGTTCGATTCCCGGCGGAGACACAAGTGGTTCGAAACCCAATTTAAACTGTAGGTCCTATTCTTAGGACGTCATCTTCATGCGATGGTAATGGAAAATCACCATGGGTTTTCCTAGCTCTGAGATCTGCCTTAGGGCAGAACACACATCATCATCCTTGTTCTTAATACCGTAATCTAACAAATCTTTTCAACAGCACATTACTTACCGTGTCGCCATAGCTCAGCGGTAGAGCGTTGGCGTAGTATTCGGGAGGTTGTGGGTTGGATCCCAGCGGTCGACCATCCTGACTGAGGTTTTTCCTCAGTCACACCATACACATGCCAGAATGGCACTTTCAACATACGCCCTGGCCGACATCTTCCCGAATCCTTTTCCCTCCCCTATTCCGGCCTGAGCCTTAGGTGTCTGAAGGCCATAAATAAAATTCAACAGTACATTATGGGCTTAATAATATTTAAATTTTAAATAGACAGATATAATTATCATTTTTCCTACACGAAAATAACTACTTTATATCCAATAGGCCTAAATGAAAACGATCCAATATTTCTGAACGTAAGAATACTTATTTTTATGGATTCCCTTTGGCATTGAGGGACAGTTTTATAGCCATCTATCTAACACAATGTTGCATCAAATAATTCTATTCAAAGATGTGTGTTTTCTTTTGTATTACTAGCACAGATATAAACTGCACGAAACAGTATTTTCCATAATGATTTTTTTCACATAATATTAAATTATGGGCATTTATTTGTGAAACGATACATTACTTCCTTTCTTAAATCTCTCAGTATAGCTATAAGCTGCATAGCAGACCGGCGTTTTCTTCTCAAATACGAAGGTTCATATCAGAAAATGCCAAAGAGTAAAGCATAACAGCTAGCAATACGTGTTGTTCTGCCAAACAAACACACTCTCGCCCAACTTTCAAGTGGCGCCGCGATCGCAGCGCCACTGCTGACTCTAGTGGAGGTTTTATAACTCTATGGGCCAAAATTATTTTCGGGTGTTGTAACTCAACGGGAATAAAGATTCCAAACTACTAATACTAAATATACTAACTGAAATACTAAATGTGTTTTATGCGTAATCAAACGGTGAAATTTTCGAAAACCAGAGCATCCCGGGAATACTGTTACTGGGGGAGGGAGAGCAACTTCAAAACTATTAACAGAAACAATGGCTGATTTTGCTTTCTTTGAAATTTTAACAATTTTCAGATGAAACATTGTTTAATATCTCGCAACGTTTGGCAATTACAAGACTTAATTAGTAAGTCAACAGTTAACTTACGAAGTAGTTCTTGTAACTGGTGAAACCGTGGAAAATTTGTCACGATAGTCGACCGTGGGGTTCGAACCCACGTGCCTACCAATTACCGCTCCGAAGCCTGAGACATTACTGTCTGCTCCACGAGGGCTGGGTGCGAACGGAATGGAAGCTGTCTGTAAAGATGATAGTTAACCTAAATACTTCTACTTCGAGTTGTTGATTCGCTTGTTCGCCCGAGTTTTCTCGACGACAAACTCATAGTTCAATAGTTTAATAGCGCCCTTAGGTGTTGAACTTCGCCAGGTCCAACCTCGACGTAATCTGATCTAGACTTCAAGACGCGAGGTCGGGGTTTAGTGAGGTTGAGATCCGATGAGGTCGAGGTTGAAGTTCCATCACGAGTTTGAGGTTGAAATTTTATTTTGAGATCGAGGTTTCAGTTCCGTGTTGAGGTTGAGTGAAGGCGGGGTTTCGCAACGAGCCGAGAGAACACCTTCAAATTGACATTGATTCCTTACCGCATCTTCTCCCCAACCTTATCTTGACCTCAGCCATAATTTCATCAAGGTCATAAATTAGTTTTATTCAATACAAACATCTTGACTCTAAACGTCTGCTGAAGTCAATTATTGGGACCACATATAATAAATTTTAACAGACTGGTTAAAGATGCTTTTGAAAATTGAATGAGAATATTTTGTATCATCGCGTAATAATCAACATATTATTTTTATCATTTTTTTGGTTGAACTTCGGCCTAGCTTGTCCGAGAGATGAAGCCTCTTCGCGATTACTTCTGGACACAGTGATGCCACGGTGTTAGTTGAAGTACTATCGTCTCATTCGTCTAGTTGACTAGTTCGACTAAGGAATGCCCTAGACAACATCAATCAGGATGCCCAGAAGGGTGTATCGAAACGGTGTGTTTTCGTATTGCCTATCTCAAGTCCGGGACATAACCGACTGAAACATGACGGCCATGTAAAAGACAAGTGAATAAACATTATCCAACATAATAGAAAAAATATTGCGGACGTCCTCGTCCGCAAGCATTTTTGTTCTTACTTTGCCAACCTATAATAAGAATGTATGTAAAAATAGATGTTATTTATACAAAGTTGCACATGTACATTGATACACATCAAACGTTGCATACACGTGCATTAGAAGTCCAAGTCTGATTTTGTGCCAGGTTGTCAGTGTTGCTAACCTTTTTTAAAAATTGTTATTTGAAAAGTTGATTCCACGTCGCTGAACATATCCACTCCAAAATTGGCACATATATAATTGGATGCATTGCCAAACTATTTTAAATTGTACTTATAGAAATCTACATGCGTCCATTGAATTACACCAAATTTTGCATAATATGCATTAGATAATGAGCCTCAACTCACGATGGAAGTTCCTCGACCTCACGTAACCTGAACTCACGATGGGAATTTAACCTCAGATCCATGAAAAGGCTTTAAACTCAACCTCATAATAGTACTTTAACTCCGACCTCTCTCAACCTCACGATGAAATATCAACCTCGATCTACTCAGCTCCAATCTCACTATTTAAGTTCAACTTAGACCTTTCTCAACTTTAATTCATGGAAACTTCAACATCGACCTCACTGAATCTCAACTTCACGATTGAACTTTTACATCTCGTCACAACCTCAGATGGACCCTATCAACGTAGACCTCACGATAGGACATCAACTTCAAACTAACGATGGAACTTCAATCTCGACTTCACTCAGTGTCCAACTCATGATAGAACTTCAAACTCAACGTCAGCCTCACGATGGAACTTCAACATTGACCTAACTCAGCCTTACAATTGAACTTTAACATCAACTTCAATCAATCTCAATCTAGGGATGCACCTCAATCTCGACCCCACTGAACTTCAATCTCACGATGGAACTTCAATACCGAACAAACTGAAACTAAAGCTCACGATTGAACTACAACTTTGACCTCACCGAATCACAACCTCACAGTGATATTTCAACCTCAACCACTATAAAGAACTTCAACCTCGACCTCAAACTTTACTTCACAGTAGAATTTTAGGTTCAACTTCACGATGGAAGATCAACATCACGATGGAACTTCAACGTCGACCTCACAAGGTCTAACCTCAACCTCATCCCTCCTAGACTTCTAGACACGAGCTTAAGGTTGTGAGGTTGAGGTTGAAGTTTCATCGTGAGGTTAAAAGAGATTGACGTTTAAGTTACCTGTTTGGTCGAGGTTCAGTGTAAGGTTGAGATTGAGTCAGATCAAGATTGGGGTTGAGTGAGGTCGAGGTTCAAATTACGTCGTGAGGCCGAGGTTGAAACTTAATCGTGAGGTTGTAATGAGATTGGGGATCGTTCCTCGCTAGAATGAATGAGATCGAGGTTCAGGTTTCGTCGTGAAGCTGAGGTTGAGTGAGGTCGAGGTTGAAGTTTCATCGAAAGGTTGAGATTTTAGTCAGATCGAGGTTAAATTTGAATTTTATTTATGGTCTTCAGGCATCTAAGGCTCAGGCCGGAATAGGGGAGGGGAAACGATGAGGAAAGGTGCCATCCTGGCATTTGTCTAGTGTGACAGGAAAAAAAGTGGAAAAACCTTACTCAGGATGGCCGGTCGCTGGGATCGAACCCACGACCACCCGAATTCTACACCAATGCTCTACTACTGAACGACGGCTCCTCGGTAGATTGAGGTTGAGGTTACGTGAGGTAGAAGTTGGATGAGAGCGAGGACAAAATTAAATACTCAAAATGGTGAGGATCTCAGGATGAGATTATGGAAAATTAAGTGAGGTTGAACACCAATAAAATACGTGCCAATGAAAGTACGTCAGAACTAAAGCACAAATTATTCGAATATTCGATGATTTCTGGCATTTCGAACATTCGAATATTTGAATACTTCTTGGTAGGACTAGTTCGGAGTCCACTTTACCAAGAACTGTAGGTTCTGTCCTTACAAGCTTTCCAGCTCGTTTAGAATGTTAATATCAAGGAAACAATTTAGCCGGGGAAAAGCATGGTGTGGTACTTTGCATAGTTTTCTTTCGAGGTAATACATTAAATAAACTTTATACAAAGTAGGACTCGCACCTTGCAGTGTAAATCTACGGAAGCCAATCCTCCTTCCAGAAACTGTATACCGTCTGCCCAACCCCACTTGTTCAATACTTAGATTTCGGTAGCCTCGACGCTCGTTTCCCACTCGCTTCCCCTCCCCCCTCCCGTTGTCTTTATTAACAAACGATATTATTAGCACTTGCCATACTCCAACGAGCAGAATGCTCAAATACGGAAATAAAATATACAAAAATAAAATACTCGTGTTGTTGCTGCGTTTGTCAATTGTTTCGTCCAGCCCCATTTGACTACATATTTTTTTCACGTGTGTAGAGACCCAGGGTTACTGCACGTGTATACAAATATACGTTTCCAAACGATACAGTGGACAAACCCTTGTTCTTTTAAACATTTCCTATCTACTATAACTTTGAATGGACTCCAACCTGGACTTTCCCATTTTTTCCTCCAATGTCGACTACCTTAAATATAGCATTATTTACGGTTCATCCATACTGTTCCTGTTTCAAATTAAACTAGTTTACGTATATTTTAAAATAAAAGTTTATAGCCTTTAAGCAGTTTAGGCTCAGACCAGAATAGGCTGTCAGGGAGGCTGTTGGCAGGGATTAGTTTTACAGGCACCATATCGGCATTTGCGTGGTTTAACCAAAGAAACCCCACCTCAGTCACGGTAGGCGACCACTGGGATCGTTCCTGGGATCTTCCGATTGTTGAGCCAACGATCTACCAACTGAGCAATTGCCACTTTATGTTTCACGTTGTTATGTCTCCTGTATGCTACTTTCACGTGTATCAATCCGCTAGTTTCTAACATTAAGAAATTGGCTCGGTAAAGATATTTTGTATTTACGAACAATCATTATAGATTAATTCTGATTCGTAGTTTTCCTTCCATTTTCGCGAATAGAATTGCTACTTTCTGTTCTCTTTAAATACATTGGTTCAATTTTTTTTAATTACTGTCAATTAACTTATTTATATACTTTACACTGTATTAACCGTTCAGGCAGCTAGAATCTAAGCTCGCCACATTGCTGATGATAACCCTCGGGTAGCACTATTTCGGGGTACGGAGTGGGAAGGTAGCAGTAAAGGTCTTACTTAAGGTATCACTCGACATTTGTTTCCTGAAACTGAGGACAACCCTAGAAAACCTAAGTGAGAACGGTATTAACAAATTGCTGATATATTCGCCCGCTGACGCATGGTCATTTAAATATGTTGGTATCACTCACAACTGGTACCGTTCTTAACATTGAACTGTATATCTATGATTTGTGCTAGTACCTTAAATGTTAAGTTTGGTGTTTATACGTCCAATAATATTGGAACAATTTTAAGTATTAAATTTTCGAAATTGGTTGTTAACGCTGACAATTTTGACGCCTGGAAAACCTGTATGACCTGTCCCAGTAACTACAAGCCAAGTTTGGTGCAGATATGTGCAATGTATAGAAGCAATTTGTAATTATATTTTTAGAAATTGGTTGATAACACTGACTAATTCGGTGCCTATGATGTCTTCAGTACCTATGTGAACTATTCCGGTACCTACATGCCAAGTTGCGAATAAGGCCAAAAATGTTGGAGCAGTTTCAAATATTAAATTTTAGCAATTTGTTTACAACACTGACACCTACTTCGCCTGTAGTACCTCCACGACACTCGAACATTTACCTAATGCACATGTATACAGAATTTAGTGTTTATCAATGGACGTGTGTTGATTTGTATAAGTAAAGACATTTGTATAAATTTATAAAATATATATTTTATTAAATAGGTAAACTATTTTATGAAACAAGTGGCAACACTAAGACTTGGGGACGGAAACTCTCACAAAAATTTGTATGGTGTCGAATAACGTTTGTGTCAAGCTTGGCTCTGATACTCCAAAATTGGAGCAATTTAAAGAAATTAAAGAGTTGAAACAATGGCAACTGAGGTTCAATACCTGACCCAGAATATTTCTACGACCTGGTTCAGTACCTAAGGAATACGTGCGCAAAATTTGGTCCAAATTAAAGGAGGCATGTAGATTTGGATTATTAACATACATACAGACAGACACAGACAAACTTCTTAGCTTCTTTATATAGATTAGGTCATCACTGCGGGCCGACCTCACATCGCTGCGGGCCGGGGCGGGCTGCAAAGTTACATGTGGACTGCGGGCTAAACGTAACTTAATGTGGTAGGGGTCTGGGGTTGACTTGTCTGGGTCTGGGTTGTACTGCGGGCCGGAGTGAACTGAACAAGTTAGGGGTCTGGCCGGCCCGGGCTGGTCTAAGCCTGGGAGTGACTGCCGGATGGACAGAACTGAACGGGATAGAGTTCTGCATGTTTCGTCAGGGTTGGTCCGCCCTGCGATGGACAGAACTAAATGGGGTAGGGGTCCGCTCGGGCCGGGACGGGCTGGTGCGGGCCTGGGTTTGCAGGACTTTAATTCGTGCAAAATGTATGTATTCGCAAAATGATTAATGCTTTTCAGCTCAAAAAGTATAGTGAAATAAAATCGTATTCGCACATTTATAAACGAAAAGATGAGCCAACTTAGACTAGTCATCAAGAATTTCATATCTAAATTGCAAGCCAACCAAAGTTAGACAAAAAACAACTTTCTGCTCTACTTTTAGTTTAAAATTAGGCTGTACAAGAAACAACATCATTTTATTGAAAATTGAGCAAAGTTGGAATCGTTTTAGCATCCAAATAAAAAGTTATTTTTGGTACAAGTTTACTTGAAATATGATAATGAACTGTATATTTAGAAAAATTAACACCTACGTGCATTTGCTTACGGTAATCAAGATGACTTGCCACAATTAAACACTTCAGACGCATATTTTGAATATATCACGTGCATAAATATGAAACCGGAATTTATGTACAGAAAAGACACAGTGATTGGATGACAATGCTAAGAACTATTTTATTCGAAGTATTGTCCATCGCTACCTATACAATAATGCCATCGTTCAGGCAATGTGTGGATGCCAGACCAAAAAGAAACTGTGCCTCTTGTGCTGTAAACCAGTCATCAAGCCATTTTCGTACATTTTCGTAAGATGTGAATCACTGGTCAGCAGGTGCGTGTCCCATGGATGCAAATAAGTGAAAATCGGAAGGCGCCAAATCTGGTGAGTAAGCCGCATGCGGAAGGATTTCGCAGCCAAACGTCGCAATCGTTTCCTTGACCGGTTTTGCTGTGTAGGAGGGTACATTATCGTGAAGCACAATCACTTTATGTTGTCTTTGGTCATATTCTGGTCGTTTTTCAAACAAACTTTTATGCAAATCGATCATTTGTTGTCGGTAACGTTGGGTATTAACGGTTTCGCCAGGTTTCAGCAGTTTATAATAGATCACTCCCTTCTGATCCCACCTAACACAAAGTATTGTCTTCCGTCCATAGCGATTTGGTCTTGCAGTCGATGTCGTCGGTTCTCCTGGAGTTACCCATGATCTTTTACGCTTAGGATTCTCGAAATAGATCCACTTCTCGTCACCAGTCACAATTCGATGGAGAAATGATTTCCTTTTGTACCTGGTGAGCAGAATTTCGCAAGTGGTTTTTCGGTTTTCCTGCTGTTGTTCAGTCAATGGATATGGAACCCATTTTCCCACTTTCTGAATCTTGCCCATGGCTTTTAAACGTATGGAAACTGCTTCTTGTGTCACATTTAATTGATCCGCGAGTTGTTGTTGCGTTTGAGCGTCATCCTCATCCAACAATGCTTGCAATTCGCTGTCTGAAAACTTTTTCGGTGGTCTTCGATGTTCTTCGTTTCTCACGTCAAACTAGCCACTTTTAAATTTTTTACAACACTCATAGCACTGTGACTTACCAAGAGCATGATCACCGTAAGCTTCGACAAGCATGCGATGCGATTCTGCAGCAATTTTCTTCAAATGTTAACAAAAAATCAATGCTGTCCGCACATCGTAGTTTGTAGGTATAAATTGCGCCATGTTCATCGTTATTAACACTACACTATGACATGAAACTTGTCTGGTTGTGAGTTGGAAATCGTTATCAGCAGTCAAAACAAGGAAGTGGCGCCAAGGACGCAGTTTTACGGTAACCAAAGTGACAGCTAACGTCGTCTATGCACAAATTCAGGTTTCATATTTACACACCTGGTAAGGTTTAGTAATTGAGTACAAATTACTTTCATTTGTTTGCAGGTTGCACAGGTTTTCATTAGTCCATATGGACAGATGAAAACATACAACCTCGTAATTTTCACAACTTCTTAGAATAATATTTTCCGACAACGCTTGTAATAATTTTCGACATAACCATCAAAAGTTACGTACTCTTTATCATATATGCCTGTGATGGGATGTGAAACTGGTTGACTTGCTTTTTTTTTCTCACGGAGGCAAGTGGTGCAAAGTGTAGGTGTAGCAGTTGGTTGCGATTGCCATCTCTCATACGCCATCTATACGTATTGATTTAAAATTGAACGGGTAATGTGTGATCGTTAGCTCCAAACGAACACTTTTATCCGGTAGGGAGAAATTCCACCTGAAAAGACAAACACAAAATTACCTTTTCATTATTCATTGATTGAATTGTTGTTAACGTCCTAAACGAGGTGCTGAGCTTCTAAAGACAGATCCTAAAGCTTTTGTTAAGAGGGGTTTCGAAACACACCGTTCAATTGAGCCCGGCGGGAAATGAACCCATGACCATACGCGCAGAAAGCGAACGCACTGATCTCTCGGCCACTCTGAGGTCTCTTTCTGTTATTATTATTACTTCATGTTGGAATAAAGTAATGTTCCCGCAATAATAATTCTACTGTATATGACCAACTTTGCATCAAGAGCATCGAGAACATTGTTCAGTAGTCTTTACAAATATTTATTTGTAAAACTACGGTCAATTAATCGAACGTGAAAATCAGTTTATTGACTTTATTCATTACCCTTATTATCAGAGGAAAATTTTTATACGTCGCTTCCCTGCTTGTAACTTACAGATACATTATATTTGACATTCCCACTTTATTGCATTTTTATACGTTTACGAAATATCAAACTTCGTTCCAGTTAATTTGTTCTTCTGCTTGTCCACGCTTGCACCGAGAGGTCATACCTCAGTTAGTAGAGCGCTTGCTTAGCAATCAGAAGGTGAGAACCGTCCCAGTAACCGCCCATCCTAGCTGAGGATTTTCAGGTATTTTCCTCAGTCACATCAGGCAAATGCCGGGATGGTATCCACTAACTAAGTCCTCCCTGACTAGTTTTGAACATCCTTTCCCCCACACTATCCCAGCCAGAACCTGATATGCTTAAAGGCAAAAAATACTTGTGTTTTAATTTTTCACGCCTGTAAGTTTTGTGACGATAGTGTCGATACATGAATTTGCCAATGAATGAAAATGAGTCGCTTCTACAAAATCACGGATCTATAAAAGCATATTTTTAAAATTCGAGTTTTCCTGATTCGCTTTTACGAACTGTTTATGGGTGAGTGCAATTTCACTTTCCTCCGCTCCATACTTGATTCTTTCTCTCAGAGTATTTTTCTGTTACACGATAGTATTATAAAATTGATATATTACAGTTTTCAGTATGGTTATTCTATATAAATCGAATAACTATAATCTTCAGTAAACGTGTCTAATCGTTTCTGTCTCCTACAAGAAACCTATTTGGTATTTAAACCTGTTTTATCTCAAATTTCTCTGTGATGCTGACGCCTGTAGTTTATATTATTCCGCAATACACGCTGTTATATTTTTTCCTGCAAACTGGTTTTGGAGGATAGATTCAAGGTTATCCACTAATCAAGGTGGGTTGTATATCCAAAAGGCGAACAGTAACAGAACTCATATAGCTTAAATAAGAATTCTAAGGGGTCAAAAATATATGATCGCGATTGTACTATCTTTCAAGAAAGTAAATCTCACCTGTTGGAGGCGCTGGAATAGAATTTTCCAACTATGAAAAATTTCGCAATGCACATGGAAACTTTCAACAACTTGTACTCAGATTCTTTGAATGATGTGTTTTGTTTGTATATTCCAGAATACTTATCCTACATAGCAGACATAGTAATAAAAGATAATATGGAGAAAAGGCAATCCTATTCGATAATAATAAAACAGAAACATACTCAGTACGTAAAAAATAACGGGTAACTGAAATGAGAAAAAATATTCACTATGTTTGACAGCTAGTGGTTAGCGAGCTAGCTTTCTACACAGAAGGTCATGAGTTCAAATCCCCGCATTTTTCTTTACTTTCTTTTTTAAGCGAACACATTTAGAAAATCACCTTTGTTCTTCACTCATAACTAACCATATTATTTGTAATTGCAGTGAAATATATTTTTAGTTTGTAAATTAACAGCTTTAACTCGGCAATATTATTCATAATGTTTCAAGGCTTTAGGAAAATTCAAATTGGTCTTAGTGACTTCTATATTACGGTCAATCATGTATTATTTTTTTATTTATGAAACATCATCTTAAGGCAGCAGAAAAAAAAACGACGATAATACACAGTAACCCAGTCTAACCCCTAAGTTGAATAAAATGCAAACGCATTTTACAATGAGCAGATGAAGCATACAACTCGTTCTTTCCCTCGCGGCTCCCAAATCAATTTTGACAATTTCTTACTAGATGGCTCTGTCTTTAGCATAGATTTTAACTCGTCCGAACTACAAAAGCAATCTAGGTTCGACTTTTTGGAATGGAGAGTAGCTTCGAATTATCATTTTTGTATTTCGTTTCTGTGTCATTCCTTTTCGCGTTATAATGTTGAATGGTTTTACATTTTAATTTCATTTTGTGTATTTTATTTTCATTTCATGTTGCTAGAGGTAAAAATAAGCAATTTGCTTGCCTGTGAATTGGCAATATATGAAACAGGAAGCTCTCACGTGTCCAACATATTTCTCAAAGTTTTCAACAAATCTTGCGTATTAAGCCCGTGAATCAGTTGCGGGACTACATGTTAAGAGCAGCGAGAGGACATTTTAGGTGGGATTGGGTGTAAACTACGGAATTGCTTAACTAAGAAGATACTATTAAACAGAACGTGTTCATCATTTATAATAGAACATATTTTATTATAGATGAACGACGCTAAAGCAAGCTAGTACGAAATATTTATTTCTCCAATGCGAACATAAAGGAAAGATATCATATAATGAAAAATTAACAGGAAATATTTCTAGGGTGATTTATTTCTCAATTTTGTTATAGTTATTCTTAATTTCGAAATAAATTGTTCAAAAGGAAATGCAATTTTATAGTTTTAGGTCACCTAAACCGCTTTACTTAAAAACGTGGTTTATAGAATTCAAATTTTATTTAAGTCCTTCAGGTAACTTTGGCTCAAGCTACATGTAATGTATAAGAGCATTACAAATACAGCGCTTGCCTGAGAAATTTACCCAGAATTCTGATTAAGCCTTAGCATACAAATGTTAGCTTTCTCAAATACGAACTTTACTTAAATTTAAAAAAAAGAAATGAAATAAATTTGCAAGTGTTAGAACTAAATACATTTGTAACAGTAATATTTGCATTCTTTTTCCTAATAACAATCCAGAAAATGGGTTAGAAACTGATATTAAATTTCAGCAAGAAATCTGTTATAAGAACTTGAGCGATTAAAAACAAATTACATGTAAACGAACAGACAAGACTCCTTATGCACTGTTCATTTACCCTTTGTGTCTGTTCCATGTATATAGAAGTCACATTCTTGAATGACATAGTTATAAATGAATTCATGAAAGTGGAGAATTTTTAATATTGCGTACTAAACACACAAGTTAATATAAGTGGTTTGGGGTCAGCGATTCCGCCATAATTTTCATTTTGGGTGGGGGTGTAAAGTAAAAATTTGAAGAGTGTAAGTGGAGTTTTGCACGGTCTCTACTGATTTTTGGCCGAGAATTTGGGAGGTGACACTTCCACGGCAATCTGGCGGAATCAGTGTTCGGAGTCCAAGTTAAACTGTAGGTCCCGTCCTTGCGACGTCCTCTCTATCCGAATGAAGACAATGACAACCGCCATCGGTTTACCCTGCCCAGGAACTTTCAGGTCAGTACCTGGCCTCGGGCAGAACACACAGAATTATATTTATTGTAAATTCGCCGTTTTTAACTCTTGTTTTACTCCCAGCTTATATATGTGTATATATATATATATATATATATATATATATATATAATTCACAGCCATATTCAATTCACTACTGGATGAGGCCTCTCCCGTAGGAAAGTGATTGTCTGCTGGTCCTCTTGCTTTAAAAAAAACCTTGGCAGAACCGGCAATCAAACCTGGAACCCCACGATCAGCAGTCGGAGTGTGTATATGTGAGTGTGGAAAAATAAGTGTGAGAAAGAATTTTATACTTTCTTTTTAAAACTGAAGTCCGGTGATTGATTTATGCAGTCCCGAACCCGGGACCTTCGAGCCGATGACCTACTGCGGCGCAGATCGCTCGGCCACCCGTCCGGCTCTAGGTAGCTTTGAATTCAGCTATAATAAAACACGTGACTCTAAAGAAACTTCGTATTCGCGTTTAACATGCTATTAACGTTATTTATGCAAAGTGAGTCATTAATTTGGGATTACACCTGTAGAATTTTATCAGAGCCACTTTACATTTTATAAACCGAATTAAGATTGTCTAGAACTTTGATAACTGAATAATTTTCTGGAAGTTTTGTATGGTTTCGAAAAGCAAGTTTACTTGATTCTTTAAATTTATTTTATTTTAAAGGTCTTGGGCGCACCTTTTTTTTATTTTTAATAAAAATGTTTCGGGTTATGGTCATCTTGATTTTCAGAATTCACTTTTTAAAAATCCTTAACAAATCTATGCGCTGTTTAAAGACTCTAGGTAAGAAGCCTAACGATTTTTCATATAAAGACGTTTTGGACTATAGCCATGTTGGATAATATAATTCAAGATTTTTAATTCATAGTCGAACTCAGGAACCTTTGAAATTTTAAAATACGAAATTTCATGAAATCATTTTTTTAAATCTGTTTTCTCAAGTTTCCGCCGTGAGGGACTTCCGATACGTATTTCTTCAGTTCAGAAACATACTCAGCGATCATAGGAACCCTGAGATACGAAATTTAAAGAAAATGAAATGGGATTTTAAAATTAAAATGTATCGTGTTGCTCCCATCTTAATTTCGAGAATTATTTCTTTTTATTTAATCATCGATTGGAGTTCCTATATATTAAATTGCACTCAAATTGGACAGGTTTCAAAATAGGCACTGTTTCTTCCAGGTATGTTTTCGGGGGAGTTTTCCCCCTTGGGTTTTCAACAGCCTCCCGAAATAATTAGTTTCAACACTTGTATTACTCATGCGTATTCTGAAATATGATTATAATAGCACTTTCTATAAATACTATTCATGTTAGTTTGAGGTTAACTAAAAAAGTACGACAGATTCTTAAGTCAAATTATTGTTATTTTATATTTTGGACGCGCCTAGAGCAACGACGGTTTTCCATCGTTGCTTTAAGCTATTAACCTCGGAGGTTAATTTGCAAGAGCAACGACGGGACGGGACGGCACAAAACTTTGCGTAAAAAGAATTTTTGAGTAAACAGTACTTTTGCGTATGCCCACCGCTAACAAGGGGCGCGGCTAACGCCGTCCATCTCCCTTCGGACGCACCCTTCCCCTTCCACACCGAGCGATCCTGGTGGGTTTAAATACATCCTAGTTTTTAGAGGCCTTTTTTAAAATTGTATATCCCAACTTTCATTAAATTTCCTTTTGTGTATTTACATAAAAAACGAATAAAATTCTTAAAAAAAATATGCAAAAAGTCGACATCGGGACCTTTTAATTACTTTCCTGACGCCCTATCCACAAGAAAAAACAGCAGCTGCCGTACTAAGTGCTTGTCGCTGTTACTTCTAGTTCACGCTACGCGATCATTGTTCTAGTAAATTTACCCTCGATGTTAAAAACTTAAAGCAACGACGGAAAACCGTCGTTGCTCTAGACACAACCTTATACTTTTAGCACAGGGGACTAAATATCCATTATTTATATTTTTCCTAATACTTGGTTTAGCCCCCTTCCCCGAGAAAACTCTTCTGAAAGAACACTGGTCAGACCGTTTATAATGTAATTGAAGGCAAAATATTTATCTTCGTAATTCAATCATTTTGGAATGATTGAATTCAATATTTTGGAATTCCCAGATATGAAATTTCACTTCAATCCGATATTTGCAAATTGAAGTTTTGATCTGGCTTTATCTTGCATTTTTTTATATAATTTCTTAGCTTCACGCTGGAATCAGAGTTTACGGTGATGTATTGAGTACTGGAATCGTAGAGAAAAGGAAAAGCGTTCGCTTGCAGCGCGGAAGATAAGCGGTTCGAGACTTACTCAAGTCAATATCTTCTGTTTACTTTTTCTCTGGTAATATGCAAATTCTATGTTTTATTGTATGCTTTCTACATGTAAATGAATATTACTGTTATGTAGCTTTATGTTTTCTTATTCATATCGTAATATTTCCCTTGAGGGAGCGCCTTAATTGCCACCGCAATGGCCAGAGTAACTGAGTCTGGCGCAGTTACTGGTTTATTTAATTTATTAGGTAGAGACAGGGAGCAAGGTAAAGCAATGAATGGTTCGTAGCTTGTCTTTTATCCCTTCACCTTTTATTATAAAAATTACAAGTCCACTATTTTAATAAAAAGTCTCCCGTACAAAACTATATTGGCTTATGTTTGAGGTACAAAGTATCTCAAATTAGTTTCTCTGTAATCTTCTTGTAGCAGTCGATGTAGCCCAAACAACGGTCTGTTGTATGGCAGGCGATGGCCCAAGTAGTGGGCAACTACCTGGCAGAGAAAGGAAGTTTGGAAGTCCAATCTCGTAGCAAATATGGACTTAGGAATTTGCCTATCTCGTAGCAGATCAGGCGGTAGTAAGGAGCGATGTATCTCGTAGCAGATCAGATCGAGGAATTTAGGCCCTTCTCGTGGCAGAATCGGCCAAGGTGAGGAGGACGAGTGGGTGCGACTATCCCTGGGAGCGAAACAGAACCGGCTGCTCTGGCTCGCTGGCTTTTATTCAGTTCTGGTCAGCTGAGTCTGCAGTTCTCCGTTGTCTTCTGCTCCGTCGGCTGCCTTTGGTTTCTGTGGTCGGCTCCGTCCGTCTTCCACTACCATTTGTTAACGAGTATGAGCACATGCTTTTACTGGCTAGCCTACTTCACCATTTACTATTGCTTGCTTGTAAACAAACAGCACGTTCTTCGCGCGTGCTGTGTTTGCACATGTGTTTATACACATTCTGCAGTTGATTACTCGTCACTTTACACCCCCACGGGGTTGTAAAAAATTGCTGAGCAGGCAATTTTTTCACTAACACACACTGCACACGTACTTTATTAGCACTTTAAATAATGTGGTCCCTACTATCTTTTTCACAGAATAAGTTAAAAATAGTTGTTAATGAATATTATTGTATTAAATTCTTCGTCTTTGTCCTCACTTGGAAGGCAGGATCGTGCGTCGAGACGCAGTCATTTCCCTCAGACGTGAAGTGACGGGGAATTTGCTATTGATACTAGTATTTATATACTAAGTCACCGATAGTGCGTTTGCTCTTTGATGGCATTTGTGGCTGTAATACCGGTATCGGTGTATTGTTAGTTATGACAATAGTGTCCACTATAGGAATTGTTTCCGTTGCAGTTTGTAGAAATCGTTTCTGTTTTCGGCGGCACATACACACTAACAATATCAAACTAGCTATAAATATGATTGTGGCGATTATGTATAGCGTTGCTAGCATTGTGGTGATCATGGTATTGAAACATAGATATGGTCACTTATTCGTTGCCTTAGTCTTTTGATATAAAAGATAAATTGTACATATTACTATAAAAATGGAAATTAATATAAAAATGGTTAAGGCAAACGTTGCCCATGGAAATAGATAGTGCAAATGTAAGTCGGCAAAGTGGCTAGGTAGCTGATTAGCTTCGTGCTTCTCTAAGTTGCGAAGAGATGTCACTGTCTTTTGTAGGGATTGCAAGTTAAAAGTGAAATTGAAATCGAAAGTATCTGGTAGGATATGCATTTCCGTTGTGAAAGCTGCTGTCTGCCGTGTTGGTAGGTTTAGTGTATGCGTCCTTATTGTTTGAAACTCTTCGTATGGAATGAAATATGTAAACGAGGAGCTGTTGTTTTTCTTCAATGTAACTTGGTTTCTTTCGTGGATGATCTTGACTTCATTCCTAGTTGTTATATGGAGTCCGACTGTGGTATATGTATAGAATTCCTCTATCATCGACAGGGTTGGTCGGATTTGGCAATGTGGTTTTGTTCTGAAATACCGAGTTATAGAGACAGTTCGTTTTTTGAGAGTGTACCTGTGACTGGACTTTACAGATAAGGAACATCTGATTTTGAGCACATAGTGAGATATATAATTCAAAAATTCCTTGCTCGGTTTTTACGGCTAGGTCTGGCGTTTTCACTTGGAGATATGCTGAGGCTGTGAGGAATCCATTATTAAAAATTTTATATAGCGCATGATAATTATTTTTGTTTATGACGGGAACTTGTATTATTATATCCAGGTTGGCTGAAATCGGATCAAATGATAGAAGGAAGGCCTTTGAACATTGGTAAATATGCCTAAGTCCTCGCTTATCAATGAATTTCTGAGGTTTGGGTGGTTGCAAATCATTGGCTTCGCCAATTCTGGTTTAATTATAGTGTCACTGACGGTGTTATCTAGCAAGCTTTGAATAATAGTATCGAAGTGCTGTTCGATACTATTTGGAATTTGGAAATTAAGGAGTGTAATGAGAAAGCGTTCAATGGTGGCTGTAGTACTCATCAATTGTAATATTTCGTGATCAACTTGAGTTATCAGTTTTTCTATCGCGATCGTAAAATTGGTTACTATGTGCGTTAATTTAAAATTGCTTTCGTTAATATCTTGTATTTGCTGGTTTAGGTATGCATTCTGTTCCTGCATTCGGTTTATTGTTGTCTTAAATTTATGCATTTCGTATAGTGAATAGCCATTGGTTGCGAAGCTGGCCAGACCTATCAGGAGGCTAAAAATCATGCGCTTAGAACGTTTCGGACAGCTTATTTGAAACTTGCATGGGATTATATTGCGAATTTTGTCAACGAATTGTCGTTCCTCTTGATGTAATATTTGGATTAAGTTCTCATAGCCTCTGCACGATGTATTCTGTAGATGGACAGCTGTGAGGTCGAGATGTAACCTGTACGGTAAAAATTTTTCGTCATCGTATTGGATCATCGCCTTAAACTTGGCGATGGAGATGCCCAGTTGCTTGAATACCAATTCCTTGGATTCTGCCATATCGTATAGGTTAAATAGGGCCAGCAGTGTGACGGCCGACTTCATTATCCGTGCAGGTAAAACCATGATTATTGGTATCCTACGAAAAAAATGCTAATTTTAGTATTTCAAATACTATTGTCCATTCAGTTTCATAAAGTTTTCCTATTTGTCTACAATGCAAGTAAAAATCTTATATTAAATGAGGTACATTTAAGTTAAGTGCTATATGTAAAACATTTTCATTCTTCGCCTCCATTTGCTATATGAGGTGCGCCTGAGTATGCTTGTCAATTGTTATGAAAAAACAATCCCCCTTTTTTCTGCTTGTCATCTTGAGCTTTGGTGTGGACAATGCCATTGTTTCCTCCTTCGTTTTCCTCATCTAACTAAGTGTTCGGATTCTTCTGTGTTGTCCGCATAGTATGGTTTTAACCTATCCACGGAAATGTCCTGTATCTTCTCTCGGAATTTGTCTGGCATTTAGACTTTGTACAAGTTGGGGTTAATCTTTTCCATGATGATTCCAGTGCCCTCACAAATTTGTGTCCAAACTTCCGATATTCCTGGTTTACGATATGGGTAGAAGATTAATATGGCATCTCCTTTCTTGAATTGCTGTTGAGTGTTTTGCATCAAAGTACTTCTTCTGTTGCTGGTAAGCTTTGTCTAAATTAGATTTTACTTTTTCTCTTATTCGTGAGAGTGTATCTCTGTCCACCTGCGTAGACGGTATTGTTCCTAACTGGCAATCGGCAGGTGTCATGGCATCATATCCGTACAAAAGAAAGTGGGCCGAGAACTTGGCGTTACTTTGGAATATAGTATTGAGAGCAAAGACTATAAATTTCATTAGCTTTGACCATTCATTCGGGTTCCGTTGTACGTAAAATTTCAGACTTTGCTGAAGCACTTTGTTGAAGATTTCTACAAGGCCAATCGAATTGTGATTATAGGCTGGTGCAAATCGAAATTCAAAATCGTACTTGCTTGCTAGTACTTGCATCTTCTTAGCCTTGTGTATCGGGTGTCTATCTAGTGATAGGTAAAGAAACGCTCCAAACCTTAGTATGACGTCTTCTTCTAGGAATTCTGCCAAGGTATCCGCATTTACTGAATCTACAATTCGTGTTATAACGTAGACACTCATACATACACGTGCCTGTTCTTTCCGTCTTGCGTTTGGAATGGTCCCAGGGTGTCAAAAAAGAAATGTTCGGCTATCTTGCCTATAGGGTGGTGTAGCAGTTCTGACTGCCGTTTCTTAGGTATTTTTTCATCTTCTGACATTCCAGACAATGCATTATGCGATACGCAAGATAAGGTTTCATTGCTGGTAATTAGTATTTTTTTAAAGCGGTCCTGTATGTTTTGGTAAATCCTGCATGGGATGCCGTGGGGTGTTTATGTATGTGCTGAAACCAATCGTCCGCTAACGTTTTAGGAATACATAATAAATACAGAATGCCAATTTCTAGTGTTTCTGTGTGCGGTATAATATACCCTCTTTTAGGCAGTAATATTTTACAGATCGCAATGTTGAGTTGTTTGTCGTTGGGTGGCCTTCTAGAGCCGCGATGATATCCGAATATGCTGCGTCTTTTCTTTGATGTTCTTTTATTTTTTTCGCTGGTGAAAAATCCTTTGTTTGGAGACATGTTTCCTCTAGAAAGTTATGCTGAAAAGAGCAAATGTTTTCTGATTCCTCTATATCATCTCTCATTCTATGCATGTTTGCCGTCGTGAGGTGTTCTTTTCCTTGTTTTACCTGCAGTTCCTCTTTCTTTATGTCATCGGGAGATTCCAATCGGCTGGAAATGTTGCGCCTGGCCGATGTTGGATATCGAAATTGTAATCGGCCAAATTGTTCGGTATCTAGTAACTTTTTTCTACTTTATCGGCCTGTGAGTGAAGTGTGGCGAGACATTTCGCATCAGTGAAGAGGGTGAACTTTCTGTTCAATACGAAGTACCGGAATTTCCGCAGTGCATAAAGAATTGAGTACAGTTCTTTAGACCATGTTGAGGCGTTTCTTTCGCTCTTAGTTAGCCTTCTAGAACAATATGACACCACTTTTTCCTGTCCGGTTTTAGGGTTGTAACAAGATAGTATACCACCGACTTGCATTCTGCTACCGTCTGTGTAGACGCGTATCTCTGAATTTTCGTCAACATGAGAAAGAGATGGTGCCTTGATAATATCCTGTTTGAGCTTTTCAAATAATTCATCGAGCTCAGGAGTACATCTGAATTTTGCACCTTTTGTCAATAGCTGTTGGAAAGGGTCTACCTTTAACGTGAACTGCCGTATATGCGACCTTAGAAAACTGCAGAGGCCAATGAAGCTTTTAAATTGACTTTTTGTGGTTGGTTTTTTTAATCCTCTTATTTTGTTTGCGATTTTTGGAAATATGGATATTTCGTATCCACTTACTAAAAATCCGAGTACGTCAAGTCGCCTATACATGATATGTGTCTTCTTCGGCGAAGGTCTAAAGTCGTGCTTGCGCAAGCGTTGAAGTAAAAGTTTCAGGTCTGCTAGCTGTTGGTTGAAGTCTGTAGATCCGATGACCAAATCATCGACGAAGCTCGTAATGCGACTTGGTAGGTCCTCAAGTAACATTCTTGTAGGTATGGAGAGCGCCTATTCAGATCCTGAATGACCCATTACAGATATTTGTAAAGTATAGCTCTTTCTCTGGTGATTTAACTCAAACGTCATGTACCGTTGGCTTTTTGGATGTAGCAAAATTTGGAAAAAGGATTGAGAGATGTCTATTGTTGATATAAGTGATTTGCTTTTAAGGTAGTGCAGAACATCCTCAGTTGATTGGAATGATACACTGAGGTATTTGCTATATGTGTTACATTTTTTCAGGTTAAGTACTATTCGAAAGTCTGTTGTATTTGCTTTCTTTACTATCAGAAGAGGTGATGAAAATGGACTGTCATCTATTTCCCTTATAATATTTGCTCGAAGAAGTTGATTAATTTGACGATCAACCTGTGGTCGCACCGCTATTAGTATGGGTGGACTTCTATCATGGAAGGCTGCTGATTTGTCTGTTCTTATTTTATGAGTATAACATCTAAAAAATCCTGTCTGTGGGCGCATAAGAAAATACTTCCCTATATCGGTAAAGTAAATTTCCGACCAGACTCTTTTGGTTGTCTGTCAATTCTGGATTGATATCAAATTAACTCAAATCAAATTTAGTGGCTGTTGATTTAAGTCTTTCCTGTATCTCTTGCTCTGTCCTATATTTATAAATATCGTCGATTTGCTTTTCCTTTTCTTCTTGGTTATATAGAGAGACCTCTTCGATGTCCTTTTCGATGTTACCTACTGGCGTATCCTTTGACAATGTTATTTTGTGTGATGTTGGGTTGGATACTAGGATTGTTAAATCGTCATTTGCTATCTTCATGGTAAATGCTTCTAACCCATATCTATCCTGCAGTGTCTGCAGAAGCGTTACGAAGAGATATGACGGTTGTTGTTTTTCTTCCTGTATCTTAACTGGTAGAAAAAAGTGTGATCGTGCTGGAATCGTTATTCTCTTTGTGGTAAATACTTTCGCTCGTCCCTGCTGTTTCATAGAAAGGAGAACACCCTGTGAAACTTCCTGGTTAGAAACTTCTTCATGAGGCAGCAGAGGTCTCCTTGGTTTTTTGTGAAACGATATGGAGTTTCGACCGATGTCAATTTTTGTTTGTAATCGGCGTAACAGGTCTTGACCAAAAATTGGATTAAAATTTCCTTTCTCCATAATTCGAAAATAATGAGAGAAAGTGGTGCTCCCACCCAAAACTTTATTAAGGCTATATATTTTAGTTCAATCAATTTATTGGAAATTCCTTTCAATTTTGTTTATTACTAAATAGAATAAGTGTGCGATTCGGGAGTAGGTCTGTTTTTACCCTAACGGATAAAGTTGACCCCGTAACTATTATAGCTGGTAGCTGTCTATCTTGCGCAGATATTCTAATTAGAGATTTATTATTTGTTGTGTCAAAATCAGTGATTTCCTGTTTCTCGTGAATGATTACTTCTTTTACAAACGGGTCTATATTGTGACTTGCTGTATGAAGACTGTCATGTTTCTCGTTATGATAATGCAGGTTTCCTTTTTCTTCTTTGTGTATGTGCTGTGCCCGCGAGCTTGAGCTAGCTAGGGGCGAGTTTACTCGTTTCCCGAATCATTATTTTTATTTTTTCAGCATCCACTTGATCCGTGCCCAGGCTTAAAACAAGTTGCACTTACCAATATTTTGTCACTTTTTTCTTGATTACTGTTCTTTTGACCTCCGTTATTTTTTGTGTTGTAATTTTGCTTGTTATTGCCGTTCTTGTTGTAATAAGTTTTATTTTGCTGTTTCCCTTTTTTGTTTCAATATTGTGGTTTTTCCGTGGCGAGTTTCGCAACTGTCAATGAGAGTTGTGCCATCTTATCCACAAAATTAAAGTAATCAGGAGTTTGTGCGTTGGTTGAATCCTCTTGTGCTTGTTGTTTCTGCTGCGCAAGCTGATCCAATGCGTAGACTAGTGGAGGTGTTTTTATTGGGTGAGCGGGAAGGGGTGAGTTCGGGTTCAGAAGGTCATAAACGTAACGTTGGGTTTCTGTTGTAGGTGGTAACATACCAGGAGGTGCTAGAGGTAGGATATTATGAGAACAGGTTGGAGTTTGCGGTTTTGTTGGTATTTGGTAATTATAGGGACTCAAATTACTCATAGCTTTTTGGGTTTTTTTGCAGGTTGAGTAGGTACACTGTATGACTAATACATACCCTGTGATTGTTCTATATAGTCACGCTTTTTCATTAATTCTTGGGCTGTTTCCAATAGGTGTAGACGTTCCTACAGGTTTGCTATGGTATCATAAGTTTCTACTGATATTTCCTTCAAAAAATTTCTCTGTAGACCGAGCGACAACTAGTGAACTTTCTGATCCTTTTCGGCATCTGGGAGTATATGACGTATTTCTCTCAGCTTCCTCAGAAGGTATGAGTCAATTGGTTCACTTTCCCTTTGCTGAATCTAGTGTATTTCCATCTCTGCTTTGTAAGCTGGAATTTTGGGACGGCAGAGGCTAACAAGTTTGTTTTTCAGTTGATTATATGTTAGCGCATCATATTGATCTTGTGCCTGAAGTTGAAATATCAGATCTAGTGCTGTCTCTTGTAGGTATATTGGCAGAATGCCCTTTTGCTTCTGCTCAGTCCATCGCTGTAAAGCAGATAAATGCTCCAAAAGCATAAAAAATCTATCTGGATCATCTGTAATGCGTCCGGAGAATTTTGTTAAATGTGGTATACTGTATGATGGTTTGGTAGCCATGTTGTGGTCGTCTTGGGACATATCCTCTATATCAGAAGTAGTAGTATTTTCATGATCGCTATCTGATTAACTTGTTCTTGCACCAGAACGAGTTGTTGGCATAACCTAATTTGACTCAATTTCACATTTAATCCTGCAACCCTTTTCTCCTTCTTTCCTTCTTTTTTTTAAAAAATACCCTACTTAAAATTGTAAGTTCGTCACACGTTATCTACTGAGTGCTATTTTATGTTATAAAAAATGTGTGAATTTGTTAACTACTATCAAATTGATAAGTGTATTGCCGAACCGAACGTTGATTGGTGAGGGAATATAAGTCGAATTTTATAGTAAATGAATTGCTCTACCTTGCGGTGCTTAAGAAAAGACCGGCGCGATTATAAAATAATAGCTCCACAACGTAATCTTTCTCTTGAGGGAGCGCCTTAATTGCTACCGCAATGGCCAGAGTAACTGAGTCTGGCGCCGTTACAGGTTTATTTAATTTATTAAGTAGAGACAGGTAGAGCAAGGAAAAGCAATAAAAGGTTCGTAGCTTGTCTTTTATTTCTTCACCTTTTATTATAAAAATTACAAGTCCACTATTTTAATAAAAAGAGTCTCGCATACAAAACTATAATGGCTTATGTTTGAGGTACAAAGTATCTCAAATTACTTTCTCTGTAATCTTCTTGTAGCAGTCGATGTAGCCCAAATAACGGTCTGTTGTATGGCAGGCGATGGCCCAAGTAGTGGGCAACTACCTGACAGAGAAAGGAAGTTTGAAAGTCCAATCTCGTAGCAAATATGGACTTAGGAATTTGCCTATCTCGTAGCAGATCAGGCGGTAGTAAGGAACGATCTATCTTGTAGCAGATCAGATCGAGGAATTTAGGCCCTTCTCGTGGCAGAATCGACCAAGGTGAGGAGGACAAGTGGGTGCGACTATCCCTGGGAGCGGAACAGTGCCGGCTGCTCTGGCTCGCTGGCTTTTATTCAGTTCTGGTCTGCTGAGTCTGCAGTTGTCCGTTGTCTTCTGCTCCGTCGGCTGCCTTCGGTCTCTGTGGTCGGCTCCGTCCGTCTTCCACTACCATTTGTTTACGAGTATGAGCACATGCTTTTACTCGCTAGCGTACTCCACCATTTACTATTCCTTGTTTGCAAACAAACAGCACGTTCTTCGCGCGTGCTGTGTTAGCACATGTGTTTATACTGTCACGTCCTCTGGGGGTCTTTGAGAATTTAATTTCTTAGAAAGGATTTTACTTATATTTGTGGTGTTGTTTTGCGAGAATCGTTAGAACTAGGTGGTATAGTGGTTAGTTGAAAGATGTAATTTATTTTACGGTTATAAATACAAGAATAACTATTGCTGCAAAGATTGATTTACAAAAGACTGAGATTGGTATCGAACCAATAGTCAAAATAAAATATGCAATAAAGAAGTTAATTGAAAATAGATTTTGTCAAGCGAGAAAACCTCCTTCACAGTTTGAACATTGAATCCCTTTCCTTTTCTATTCCAAAGAAATTGAGCGTTAAAAGTTAAGGTTAATTTTTAGAAAGAATCTTGCAATATAAAATGGACAGACTTACAATATTTCCTTGGCTTCTGCACTGTGTAAAGATGACAGGTGAGTAACCAGAATGTAACGACAATGATCAACAATGGCCGACAGTGACCGACAATGTTTTGACAATGCAGACCAAGAGCTTTTATACCCAAAGATATCAGTAAAGTGATTAGCCTATGGCTTGGATATTTCCAAAAACAATCTTGTTATTGTCAGCGTGTCCTTGCAATTTCTATTTTGGTTAATGACTTTTTAAACTAGCTTTTTCTGTCCACGGGAGCTTCTTACTTGTTCAAAATACACTATATGCTAAAATTTCAAATTTAATATACAAGGATAGCACACTCCCGGGACTAAGCAATACTATACCAGAGTAATTGAAAAGTCTTTTCATTACGTAAAAAAAAGTAACAAATTGATAGGGGTTATAATGTCGTATTCACGTACCTGAAAGTGATTTTTATTGGTTGAATACGATTCATTATTTACAAAGAGAGGAGATTGTATTTTTGATTATAATTGTACAAGGAACACGTTGAGAAATTGAAAAAATGTTGATTGAAGAATCAGCACGTGGGATCGGCTGGACTGGCGTTGCTGTAGGGAACCAGATAAACGGAGTGCATCCATAATGACAGCATGCACGAGGATGTTCATATATAAGTTTGCAGGATTCCAGCGAAGATGGATGTGGAGCTGTAAGTTTGCAGTGTTCCGGAGAAGATGGATGTAGAGCTGTAAGTTGGCAGTATTCCAGAGAAGATGGATGTAGAGCTGTAAGTTTGCAGTATTCCCGCGACGGCGAACATGGCGTCACAGGTTGGTGCAGTTTGAGATCGGTTAACAAAAACTGCATGATGCGGTGACGTCATGCCGAGGAAGGTGTACTGCAACTAGGAGGTGATGACGTATGCCGGAAGCTGAACTTGATGAAAGATGGCCTGTTAAGCTGTTGTGGCCCGCCCCCAGGTCGATCTGGTGTAAAGGACAGCTCGGGGCGATGAATGAAGCGCCGAAGAACTGGACGGTGGACTGTGGACCTGGGAGACTGGTTTGGTGCAAACCCATTCCAGAAGAGAGTTCCAGGTTGATCAGGATAGTGATTGGCTGCCGACAACGGATTACATTGCTGGTGTAACCGGCTGCTGGTGGCTTAACCCACAAAAAACCCACAGGAGCGTTGTAAATCCAACAGATGCAATTGATGTTGTAGTAGACAGGATAGTAATAGAATGCACTGAAATACGAAAACAAGGAAAAAAAAGAAATATTAGTTTGTAAATGGGTCACGTCATTGTGACCTACGAGAAGGGAAATGTCGAGATCTTGGTACTTATGACTTGCTCGTTGCTGGGTGACTGTGGATGATGACTGCAATTCTGTAGATAGATGTTTACCGCTGTGGTTTCGAAGCTGTGGTTGTGGCTACAGTTGATCCATTGGTTGAAACTGAAGTAGATACTGTTGACTGAAATAGCGATGGAAGAAAAGAAAGAACAGTTTTAGTATGTTGGCAACACTGAGTTGTCTTTGTCACTCGAGGTGAAATATCATAATGGTGGTTCACTTAAACACCGTTTATTTGTTATGTTGTCACTCTAGGTGATAATAGTTATGCACTCACTGAAAATGAAGAATAGTTTGTGATTGTATGAAACCTTGAGAAAGGTAAATCACGTACGCACACCGCTGTCATTGAAAATCACACTTGTTTTTAAGTTCGTTTAGTTTATAAACAAAACAATTCGGTTAGGGTCCAAGTCATTAGCGATGGCAAGAAAAACATGTTTGGAGGAAATGTGGTGATGTCATGTTATTTAAGTTTGTGAAGTTTGAAGATGGAAATCACTATTTCAGCAATCCAGTTCTAGTTTGAAAACAATTATTTAACTTATCACTGTAAAATCGATTAGTTAAAGATACAATCACAGTGTTTTTGTGGATCAGTGTTATCTGTTAGCTATCAATGAACATGTTGTTATTGCACACTAATGTCGTTTTCAAAGTTTTTTTTAAGTTGCTAATGGCTGTTATTGAAATAAAAGTTAATATCGTCGAAAACAAGCAGAGATGGAAATCGACGATTAGTTTTCTGAATGCACTGTTATTGTGACCACTTTGGATAGCGATTGTTTGTCTGTAAATTGTCTGTCGAAATTGCAAGTTGTTTTGGGAAAGGTGAAGGTCAGGGTTTCATAACGTTGACTATTGTTAGGTTATTACCTCTGGAGGACAGAAAACAGAAACGAAACTATTTGAAAGTGAAAGGTTGTTGCGATAGACGTAGTTGATAGCAATAACCGTAAAATAAACAGGTCATGAGTGAAGGTCAATGACAGAGGTAATGATGTGAAAAAAGGGAAAACATATTTGCCCTTGTTTTGCGAATGTTTAACTGTACCTGACTAGAGGAAAAAATAAGGTTGTAGCTGTTAGTTTTAACTGAAAAAGATGCAGACAGAGATTACCTTGATAGAATATCGTGTTTTTCGGGCATTATCTGCTGGAGGAAAGCAAAATGATGGTAATGATGGTTTTTAAGCTTGGTCGCACAGCAAGGCGCGAATAGTAAATGTTATTGTCTATGACCGACCGTGCCCTTGCAAATGATAAAATAAAACTAAATTGGAAATGAAATGAAAATTATTTTCACAAAACAAGGTAATGGTTGAAGGTGTGAGAAGAGAGGGGTGATTCATTAGTTGTTGGGAGTTGATTCGAAGTGAATGTTGTTGCTAAGAAAGGGGAAATGAATGAGATCAAGAAAGCGATTGTCGGTCGAAAGTGAAAATAGAGGGCGTGTCCTGAGAATTGAAAGCGATGAGAAGATACTTGAAATAGCCCTTAAAGAAATTAAATGGAGAGATGGGCACTGAATAAGAAAATCTGATGTGCTTAAAGGGGAAGAGGTTACGAAGGTTACTGAAAGGTGGTTCTTGGTAACGGATCCTAGGAAGAGGTATTGATACTGGCTGGTGCTAGGTAAGGAGGAAAGTATATAGTGACAGATTCCAAGGAATAAAAGGAAATGGTTTGAATGGGGAGGTGTGTTCGGGTTCAGGGAAACTTTAGCAATCAGATAAGTATCCCATGCTGTTTGAGAGTGTAGGGACCGGATGCTGTTGCTTATGGTTGAAATAGGAGCCACAGGGATGTAATCCTGGAAACGAGGGTTTGTTGTGTTTTACAGGACACTATGGGTTGGGTCCTGGGATTCTTCGTAACAGGCAATAAATAGGAATGGTAAAATTTGCTAATTAACTCCATGATTAAATAAGAAAGGAAAGATTTTGTGTTGTTTATATATATACTCTTCCAACAAATCTGGTCAGTGTGGGAGCAGTAGGCCAACTCCTCCCTTCGGGAAGAGGTCTCATCCACTAGTGGATTGAATATGGCTGTGATTTTATACATATATATCTGTGGAGAGAGAGAGAGAGAGAGAGGAGGGAAGATATGCAATCCCATTTTCCAAATGGTGGTTTCTAGTTCAAACCAATCATACTAAATCATTCACATGAAGCTACTTCAAAAACATCACAAAACAAATGGCTTCTTAGCTGCTAGTGAATGTTCATAATACCCTTGTCACTTCCATGAAAATAGTTTAAACTTATGCCAAATAAAAATGTTCCGATTTTCTATCTAATCTTGATCGAAACTTCTTCTGGGGACAAGAAATTTATCCCTGGCAGGGGCGAAGAATCATTTGTCATGGTGGGAAACTTCTTTGCCAGGGGGTGGGAAATCCTGGGCACCCCCCTGCGTATTAGTACATGGCAATGTGTAACACCACTCTTTCTTTCTGTGCCAGCTGATTCACTCCCGCTTATCTTGTCCTATTGCAGGTCTTTGTTTTTGCTTCTAACGTACGTTTATTACCTCTTTTATCCTTTATGCAGTTAGCAACACTGTTTTATGACGTGACAAAACATCATTACCGACTACTGTGTCGGGTTCTTTATTTATTCCACTACTTCGCATTCTTTTGACACTTTCTTCCATTCCCATTTTCACACCTTCTTTTCACTGCGTTGGCAACACTGTGATTCACATACGACATTCACATGTGCTTCTACATATTGTATACTCAAGCGTTAATCATATTTACTACATTCAGCAATTCAATTTACCCGTTTCTTCTCAGCTCTTCTCTAGCACATTGACCTATCATACATGAGCTGGCGCCGTTACTGCTTGACTGCGTGATTTTTCATGGAAAGGACTATCACCACTGGATTCAGCGACCTGCAATTAGTTTCTGTAGAAACTTTCATCCAGTTTCTCCTGTCCGAGTTCGCGGGTGTCCCTTGTTAGAAACAGTTTTCATTATTTATTTATTACTACAGTATGATAATTACAACGGTAGCTTATATTTCATAGATGAAGTATTTTGTCGGAAAATAATAGCATTGCACTGAAATAATACAAAAAGTCCGATCTGTATATTTTGCAAGAGTGGACTAATGGGTCGTATAGCTGCCAAAGATGCTTGTTTGAAATTTCTAGTATCTCCTTATTTTTTTTTTTTTTTTTTTTGCAAACTTCATGACGTATATATATTAGTGTAATTTTAAGATTGTAAAGGAAGTCTAAAGGAGATTAACGCTTTATAACTATTATAGTTCATCTATGATCTTGAAGGTAGGCATTTTACAAGGTTCAACCGGTGAGCTTGCTGAACAGCTTAGGGAGAGTATTTCTGACATTGAGACTCACTCGACCATGACGTATAGAAGCTGACGTAACTCGATTACCCATGATCCCTTTCAGTTCAAGTGACTGCTAGCGCATCTTTATCTACACGAATTTATTTAAAGTTCTCAATAACATACAGTTTAAAAAAAAAGGGAGACAAGCAGTTTCGATCCCGCAACCTTCAGCGCGGAATGCCAGCTCCTAGACCACTACACTATAGAGTCATTGCTTTTTTTGCTCTACTTTTTGAATAGATTACTTGCTTACACACACACACGTTCGCACTATTCCTTTTCTTATATATTTCCTTTTTTGATTTTCTATTTTGACCGGCCTCTTGTAACACATTCAAACGTCTGTATCGTATGAGAATTCTTTTGCAATATATCTCCTCTTCATTGCTGCCAGAGTAACTTGAAAATTAAGCACTAAACATGCGATATGTTTGGCAGGCGCTTAATTTTTCATACTGAGATTAGTTTACAATATTCTCACCACTGCATGGGATTTACTGTCTTGAAAGATAGTACATTACTGCGTATTTTCCAAAATTTTCCGGAATCCGAATAGGACTCAGCTCCAAATAGTTCGAATACTCGGGGTTATACTGTAAATAAATTGGTTTAATTGAAATCAATTCTGTTTCTTTTTTTTGTCTGTGAGTTACGTAAATTTCAAGTATATGAATTATTTTTTATATGAATCGGGACTAATTGGAGTAGCAAGTAGTATACAAAATATAACAGTTTAAACAATAAATTAACTCAAGTAAACAATCAGAGTTTACATTTTCTTTTAAATTTCATTACCATGATACCCAATAAAACTAGACCAAAATAGTCTTTAAAAGAAAGTGAATGGTCACAAAACTTATAGCAGAAAAGAAAACAGAAAGGTGTTATTGATTTTAATATTTAAAGAACAGACATTGATCGGCAAACACAAAAATGGATCTTGGACCAAGTGTAAGAGAAATGATCAAATTAAATATTATTATTAATAGTTTTGTTGTTATATTGGAACTGGGAATCTCCCAAGATTTTCAGTTTGAGTGGGTAAAACTAAAATTGACGAGTTGTAAGTAGATCTTTGCTCGGTTTCTATCACTCTTCGACAGTAATAATTTTAAGTTTGTGCTCGAGAATGTTGGGGGATAACTTCAACATTGTCTACGTATTGGGGGTTCTGGCAGATAGATTCTCTGTAAATGAAAAGAACATTGAAGAGACCATTTGTTTTATCCTGATCCAAGGCGGAAAAACTCATCTGTATTAATGCTACCAGCTGTATGCATAAGTAGTTTCCGGTTTAACTAAGAGATGGCGCCAGCGAAAAGTACGCAGCGTATTCATTTGACACATACGTCATTTTGTTCGTCTGACATTAAACTACAAACACACACAAGTTGAGTCCGCCAAACACTAGCGTCTTTGTTTTATCGTTCAGTGATGATGTCGAAGTTTGTGCCTGAAAAAGAACATTTGCGGCACGCATTGCTTTTCTTATTTAATCAAAAGAAAAAGGCTGTTGAAAGTCATCGTGTGCTAGTAGGAACATATGGTGAACACGCTCCATCGATTAGAACATGTGAGACATGGTTTAAACAATTTAAAAGTGGTGATTTCAATGTGAAAGACAGTGCGCGCTCTGGTAGACCACAAAAGTGCGAAAACGAGCAATTGCATGTGTTATTTGAGGATGACCCAACTCAAACTCAACAGCAATTAACAAAAGCATTAAATGTGTCACAAGAAACAATCAGCAGACGTTTACAAGCAATGGGGAAGATCAATAAACTGGGTAAATGGGTCCCACACGATTTGAATGAACGTCAAATGGAAAATCACAAAGTCACTTGTGAAATGCTGCTTCAACGCCACGAAAGAAAATCCTTTTTGTATCGAATTGTGACGGGTGACGAAAAATTGATTTATTTTGAAAACCCGAAGCGAAACAAATCGTGGCTTTCACCTGGAGATGCCGGTCCTTCAACACCAAGGCCAAATCGCTTCGGCAAGAAGACCATACTTTGTGTCTGGTGGGACCAGAGCGGTATTGTGTATTATGAACTCTTGAAGCCCGGCGAAACCGTTAATCCACAACGCTATCGCCAACAAATTATTAATTTAAATCACGCATTGATCGAAAGACGACCAGAATGGGCCCGAAGACATGGCAAAGTGATTGTGTTACACGACAATGCGCCGTCTCACACAGCAAAACCAGTGAAAGACACCTTGAAATCGCTTGGATGGGACATTCTTCCGCACCCGCCGTACTCCCCAGACCTGGCGCCATCTGACTATCACCTCTTCGCATCAATGGGGCACGCGCTCGCAGAGCAGCACTTCAGCAATTTCGAAGACGTTGGAAAATGGCTCGACGAATGGTTTGCCGCAAAAGACAAGCAGTTTTTCTGGCATGGTATGCATCAATTACCTGAAAGATGGGCGAAATGTGTAGAAGCCGATGGCCAATATTTTGAATAAAACAAAATTAATTTTCCTTGAAAATTACGTGTTTTCTTTACCAAAAAAACGGCAAAAACTTATGCATACACCGCCTGGTAAATATGTTACCGACAATATGTCTTTCTTGCATTGTGTTAAAAAAATGTAACGTTATAATCTTTCAGGTGTTTATTTGTTGTTTTATATAATTCATTTCTATGTTAGGTCAACACAAAGAAATTGCGCTTAAATTGGGGATTTTAGAAAATCTCGACACCCTACAGGCGTCTGTTAGTCACAGAGACAGTGAGAACTTGTGAAACTTAACGGACCCCCGTGGTCTACTTGCTACGGTCACGGACTTCAGCTCCGAACTGGTAAAATCCATTTGTTAGACTCTTATCTGAGGATTTGTAGAGTTTACCCAGTTTCACCCAGCGAATATTTATGATTGTACTAAGACCCTGGACATCTTATTGCTCTTTATTGTTCATAAAAAAAGTGCTCAGTGAGGGAAATTGTTCCTGGGATTTGTGACGAGTTAAGGCTATGGTTCTTTGTGCAGTTCATGCAATATAATTAAGAGTGACGGCACCTCAGTTGCTAGAATGTTGCCTTGTCATTGAGAAAGTCGTTGTGGGTTCGCGCTCACCGATTGCCTCTCCTGATTGACGTTTTCTTGGATTTTCCTACGTAGAAGCAGGAAAATACTGCAGGGTACTTTGAGTAGTGCAGAGATGATTCCTTTCAAATCCTTCTGTTAGTTATTATGTCCAGTGTACGACGGTATCTAAGCCGTGCTTGGAATTTGCTAAATAAATAAAGTCTGTTTAAGGTTGAACAAAGTACTAGAAGTTAGTAAAAGGAAGAAAAAACAGAAAGAACGAATACAAGACGTTGTTAATAAAAAAAAATCTTACATATATACTAGGCCTACAGTGGGGTCAAAGGGACCCCACATACCTTAGGACCTGCATAAGTTTAACTCTGCAAGAGCTCAGAACACACTAGATGGCAGAAGACTACTGAAAAGAAAGATTTGCCTGCTAGATGGCAGAACTTGTCAGTTATAAAACTTGAGTACACTTAATTTTATATAGGCCAGTCTAGTAACTTTTGACTTCAGCCCGTCAGGATTCGGCCCTCTACACCTAGTTAAAATCCACAAACATCCGTGCCCTTGACGGGATTCGAACCCGCGACCATCGAGTTGCTGGCCTTAGACCGCACGGCTATATTGTTGGCACTTGTCAGTTATGTCAAAATCATTATTTGCTGGGCTAAATGAAGTTAAGTATCGCAACTAGAATATATCTATTTGTTTCTCACGCTTTCGCGGAATCCACATTTCTGCTCCATGCATCACAACAACACCCCTTATAAAGCATTTAATTAATCTATTCCTGAACTCTTTCGTTATCGATCCACAGAAAAGGTCTTTCGTTTTAGTAAACGCCTGTTCTACTTCATACCACAGACGAGAGAAGGGTGAAGAAACGGAGGGGCGAGATAGAAGCTTCAGAGAACCAAACAAGTATCTGGCTTCTTCTTGTTAGTCTCCTTCCATTAAAAACAAAAGGTTGTTGATACATGAGCATAAAAGCTATTAGATATGAAATTGTAACTCTTCTAATTTTTTGACAGTGCATGTATAAGATTGGTGCGTAAATTTGTTACATTTTATAACGCTACGAATTTCCATTACGTACGTTAACAGGAGTATGGTAATTAATTAACACAATTACACAGGTGGTAAGATTAAACATTGCTATTGTTGTCTAACAATAGACAGTCACACCATCATTCACTCAGTCAGTAATGTAATCGACTTCGTTGTCAATAGCTATCTGTCAACTTTGCGGCGGGGTTCGATGACTCGCCTGTAGAACTGCTTTATTTTTGAGTTGAAGAAATGAACTGGCCTAGGTCCAAGAGCAGTTTCATTAGGACAGAATTGTCCCTTAATGTGGATCGAGAGAGAAGGGAAAAGGTGGAAACCTTGCGGCGCGGCGTAAGGTCAGGTGTGGAAGAGTTTCCTAGTCTAGGTCCCAATCCTAAATGTTTTCTTTCCTTCCTTTTGCTGAGAAACTAAAGAAGTCAAGGGAAGGAACCTTGGAAGGAGTGTAGGAAAGGAAGCATCTTGGACGTTGTACACTTGGCGAATATAGCGACATCTTTGAAAAGCATTACGAGCGTAAACAACTGTGCAGCGGGTGACGGGATAGGAGTGGTGGTTGTGATATCGTAGGCAAACAACCCCAATTGAAAAAGTACGAATAATTAGAAACGCCAACAACTGCGCAGTTGTACTCGTTTTGCAAGATCCTTTGATGGCGTGAGCTTTCCCCTCTCCTTCGCTCGAGGGGTATTGTACGGCGCGTATTTTGAAGACAATGGTTTACATGGTCTTATTCAAGGACGCCCAGTAGAGGGGAAAGGAAGCTTTCCCCTCCTCCCCTAGCCGGAAAAAATGATACTAATGTGGCACAAAATGTGGAGATCATGTCAGTCAAAAAAGAAGGGAGTATGTGTATGGGTGGCCTTGCCGCCCCCCATAAATCGTAACATGGGCGCTCTTGGTCATATTCGTTATTTATTCATTACTTGTACCGACCAGTGAGCAGGTCTTTCATTACAAATGCAATTCTTCACGTTCTTCTCTTTGAAAGACTTTCCAGGGAACAGCTACATACAAATGTTTCAGTGTTTTTTGTAAGTTGTATTATAACATACATCAGTGAAAAGGTTTCAAAGCGTTCAAAATGCAGTGCAAAAGAAATGATACTAAAGATATTATCAAAAACGTGATGCGTGCAACAAATGGTTGGAATTTTTAAGAGTAACTGCATATTATTTGAAATCAATTTTGTGACATTTTCTATTTCTCAATCGAACAATTTATATAGTGTGTTCAGTAAACAATATGAACAAGAAGGATCATCCTGAATATCCGCTGCACCTGACGTAGGTTTAAGCTATGCACTTTATACAACAATAGTTTTGGCGGGCTTTAAGGATCCAAGATGGCGACTTTTCAAAATGTAAAATTTTCCTAAAATACTTATGATGGTACATCTTTATGCCAAATTTCTTATTTTTAGCCCAAACGGTGTGGAAAATAAAATTTGTGTCCGCCATTTTGGATCCAAGATGGAGTCTTTGGATACATTTTGTAATATTATCTTAAAATACTTATGATTATACGCCTTCATGTCAAATTTGTTATTTCTAACTTCAACGGTTTAGGCTGTGTATTCTATATAACAATAGGTTTGGTGACCATTTCGGATTCAAGATGGCGACTTTTTCAACATTTTGTAATATTTTCTTAACCTACTAATGATGATGTACCTTCACACCAAATTATGTCTCTAGCTCAAGCGGTGTGGAAAATGGATTTTTGGGTCCGCCATTTGGATTCAAGATGGCGACTTCTTTAACATTTTAAATATTTTTGTAACCTAATAGTGACAATGAACCTTCATACCAAATTTCATTTCAGTATCCCAGCGGTTTAGGCTTTATATACAACAATGGCAGCCATTTTGGATCCAAGATGGTGGCTTTTGCAAAATGTCGGATTTTCTCCTTTACCTGCTCTTGGTCATACACCTTTGTATCAAATTTCGCGTTTCTAGCTCCAGTAATTTGGCCTGGGAGTATTGATGAATCAATGAGTAAGTGACAATAGGGCTACATATTATATGGACTCGCTTTACTTCGCTGGGGGCGCTGTCACCAGACCTTGTGGGTGATGCGTCCCCAACTTCTGGAGTTTTGAGGGGCTGCGCCCCTTTATCGTAACCAGACTCGGCGGGACTGCACTGCCATTGTGTCGACCTGCAGCCCCATAGGGGAAGTTTGCACAATTTATTGTAACCTACTTATGATGATACACGTTCATACAAAATTTAGTTTCTCTGACTTCATTGGTTAGGAAAATAGGTATTTGGGCGGCTATTTTTTATTAAATATGACGACGTTTTTAAAAACATTTCCTTATATTGTCATGAGCTACTTGTGAGGGTACACCTTTGCATAAAATTTTATTTCTCAAGCTCGAATGGTGTTGAAAATGTTTTTTGGGAGGCCATTTTGAATCCAAGATGGCGACTTTTCCAAAATGTAATATTTACCTAAACTATGCTTGATATTACAACTTTGTGCTAAATTTCGTACAAACGGTGTGGAAAATGGATTTTGGGGACAACCAATTTGGATTCAAGATGGCGTCTTTGAATACATTTTGTAATATTTTATAACCTACTAGGATGTGCCGTCATACCAAATTTGGCATTTTTAGCTGCAGCATTTTTAGCTCTGTGTTCTATATAAAAATAGGTTTGGCGGCCATTTTGAATTCAAGATGGCGACTTTTTTCAACATTATGAAATATTTTTCTAAACTACTTGTAATGATACACCTTGATGCCAAATTTCGTATCTCTAGCTCGAAGGGTGTGGAAAATGGATTTTTGATGTCCACCATTTTGAATTGAAGATGGCGCCTTTGGAGATCTCTTGTAATATTTTCGTACCCTTCTAATTATGGTGTACCTTCACACCAAATTTGGTATTTCTAGCTCCAGAAGTTGGCCTGGGAATTTTGATGACTCAGTCAGTCATTGGATAGGGGGATGGATAGATGGATAGGGAATTTTATTATCTGTCAGAAAATTGGTGGCAATGCTCCTGTAACTGCGCTCATGTTGGCAATCCCACGACTACGTTAAATTCACTTGTGCTAGCCATGTCCAAAATTAGGCGTTTTTCTAGACAATTTAAAGTTAGATCCCTAAAAAAGAAGCTTCCAGAATGTTGACCCTCCAACGCGCATAGAATTCCTACTTGGAACGTGCTTTTGCCCTGCCATCTATTGATGATTCCACAAATTAACGCAACAAATAACACCTGTTTCAGACTTTAGAATTCGCTTTAGTTTCAATTAGAAACATGGTATATACATGTATGCCATTGGATTTTGGGGAAAATTTCATCATGGCATACACGTGTATAGCCACCGGTGGTGAAGAGGTTAAGAATATAAAATTGAATGTCTTCCCTGAGTTAGTTTGGAAGACAACTCCTAACATCTCTGTTTGTAAAATGTTTGTCATCAAAAGTTTCATTAGGTTTTGCATTTATTTCTGTAAAATTGAAACTAATTCTACAATTGAACTAGGGCGATATCATTTATGGGTGGCACAATTGCTTGTTCTTTAGAACACTTTGTTTTGCTTGTTCGTTACTAAATGCTGATCAGTTTTTCATTTGTCGATCATATATTCAAAGTAATATGGGCGTACAAGTCCGGTGATAGAGAAGCTCTTTCACCCAGAACATCATTATAAATACTGATGTTGGCAGTGCGATTGAACACATCATCTTTGAAGAAGAGCGAGACTTTAAATAACTAAAAACTTGCTTCATCAATTTTGTTATTCTTATTTACTGTAATTTATTTTATTTATTGCTTCATTATTTCAGGTTGGATTTATATATTTGTGCTGGAGCAGAATTTATTGATGAAAGAGTTTATCTTCTTTCAGTTGCTCCTACGATATCTTCAGTGTACAACGAATCTTAATTCGGAAGCTCCTGCGCTTAGATATGTTTTCCAATTGATTTTCGTAGTGTAGTTTTCATAGCATGTATTCATAGCATGTTTTCGTAGCATGTACGTAAATATGCTGTCTCAACCAAACTGCTCAAGTATGTTAAAGTTTCATTTGGTCGAATATCAGCAGCTTTCTAGACTCATTCTCCCGCTTCCTTTCCACATATCACGGTCTGATGCTATCCTCATTCATATAGCTCCTAAAAACGCTTGATTTCATCTACCCATCTTGCATATGGACATCGTCTCGGGCGTTTCTTTTCTCTAGGAATCAAATGTAATACATCTGTCGCCCACCTGTTCCTGTCGTCCATCTGTTCGTCTAGCTATGTGACCTGCTCATCTCCACTTCATCTTCTTCGCAGTCTTAATTATATCTTCTAACTTTGTTTGTACGTGAATCCATTCATTTGTCTTCCTGTCCCTCCTAGTTATTCCTAGCATGCGTCCATGCATCTCTCCATTGCTCTTTGTGTGACTCTTAATATTTGAGTCGTTTGCGTATTCAACGTTCAAGTTTCACAGCCGTACAGCATTGCCGACTACTGATTCAGGGGTTCCGGGTTCGACTCCCAGCGCTGCCAAGGATTTTTTCCAAGGCTTGTGGGTCTGGAACGGCAGAAACGTAGATAGGAATTTCTCAAGGGAGGGGATATCTAGAAAATCACATCCTTGGCAACTATGCAACCCAACACAACAAATTTCTTTAAAATAATATATTTCGGGGCTCTTTTCTATAATTTTAGAGCAGCACAATTATTGTGCGGAAAAGTATTAAATGCATTAATCATATCTCATAGTTTGCTTAGTTCAGTTACGATTCTGATGCAAATGTAGCCATATTTGTAACATCAAGTTGGATTTTGTCAAAAGCGAAGAGTTTCTCGACCAACATTTACTTATGCTTATACACTCGCCTTGATGACAGTTTTCTTATGTAAAACTACCAGTCCGTTCAGCCACACTTGAAAGTTTGTATTTTTCAAAGATGTACGCATTTATTCATTTCAGAGTATAAAATATAATCCTTGGCGTATCGATGGCTCACCCTGGGATAGAGTAAGGGAAATGATACAGGAATGAATCGACTAGAGTCTAGGTTGAAGATATCATTCCGGCATTTGCTTGGTCAGACTAACGACAATAAAATAAAATTACCTCTTTCAGGATGGTTGGTCGCTAGTATCGAATCCAAAACCTGCCGAATGCGAAAACAACGCTTTACTAGCTAAACCATGGCCATTCGGTACTTCCAATGTTGTTTAGTATAGCATTAAAAAAATCGAAAAAAATCAAATGTTTAACTCTGTAAAGAAACCAAGTAAACAAAGAAGTGAACACATCATGTAAAGGAAGCTCCGAACATTGAATTAGTTTTTTTTTTTTTTTTTTAATGTGCCAGATTTTATGCAATAAAATATTACGATACAATGATTTGAAAAATAAATAATTCTTTTAAAATTTATGAATCAGTATACCTGCAATGTTGAACTCATTGAGAACCTACGCAAAATCTTTCAGTTATTACACATTTCTTTGTTTTGTGAAGAAAAAAGGAAATTAACATTCGAATGAAAAAATAACATTAAAAAATAATTAATGAAGACAAATTAATTTATGAGAAATGGAGAAAACAATGCGTTGGAAAAAAAAATCAAAATATATTTTTTTGTTCGTTCTTAATTTATGTTTATTTATGGACCTTACTGCCAGCTATGGGATAAGCCCGTCATATATCAGAGGAATGGCATCCTTCGGGAAGCGCTCTTCCGAGTACAGGCAGGGTTAGACTAAGTTAGCGGTCATGACTTTTTGCCTAGCTATTATGCCAAGATTAGACTGGTGAAACTGAGAAAATCTTCGGAGAACCTTGATCAGTGTGGCCGACAGCAGGATTCGAAGCTGCATGCCTCCCCGGTGCCGATCCAAGTTCTCAGAAAATATAAGTTACCAATACATTAAAAGTAGTCAACGTCTGTGAAGCTCTTGTGATCCAGAAAGTGTACTTCATTCCTAAAAGGGTTACAAAAGAAACAGTACATCAAACGTCCAATAACCAGCTAGTTTTGCTGCAGTGTGTCGAGATCTGTCCTTCAGTTAATAATTATAATAAAAAATAAACGAAGCAGGAGAATCCATGGTGTATTAAGCATTTAAATAATGTTCTAAAGTAGAAATTAACCTTATATTTTTGTTTTACGTACGGCTCTACCTGCATTCATTCCACGTTCCCTGCCGATAAAGGTTTTTTGCTACTTTTTCTTTTTACTTCAGAAATTTTGAAAAAACTTTTACTTTAAAAGTTCCGAGAAATCGCCAGCAATGGAGAAATAAAATTCCAAGTTTTATGCTGACAAATTAAGCATATTTTGGACATGAATCAGTTGTTTGTTTCTGGATTAAGTGAGGCAAATAGTTCCAAGATTCCTTCAATATGAATGTTAATAGCCTTATATTCAAATTTCATAAATATAAGATTTATCAAACTCTATCACTGAGAAATTTCTCGTTCGATTATTAGCTGAAGTACCTAAGAAAAGTACCTAAGATTCAGGTACTAGGTACAGCAAAAAAGTACCTAGTTACAGGTACTAGGTCCTGCAACTGAAATGTGCCTAGGTACGTGCATTAGGTACGTGTTTTGTACCTAGGTACTACCCAACACTGGCAAGGACATGCAATTAATGTTACACCACAAACAGTCCAAAATTAATTGAAAAAATTGGGATTAATAAAAATTTTTGTAGTTATGAAAGGAAAGCAGAAACGTTTTTCCCGTTAAAAATGAACTTTTCTGAATTTACACAACTATGTATTTGATCTATACAAAGGGGTAAACTCGTTAAGAAAAGGTTATCAGCCGAGGTTAGGAATGATTAGACATGAACGTGGAGATCTTCAGGCGGATCCGACTAAAATTGTCGATGTTTGGAAAAGTTATTTCGACAAACTTCTTAATGTACACAACGGGGAACAAACAGAGGAATCAGAAATCCATACTGCAGAACCGTGGATTCCCGAACCTAGCGAGATCGAAATGTCAGTGAAAAAAATTGAAAAATTTCAAATCACCAGGAATATTCCAGCCGAATTAATTAAAGCAGGAGGAACGGCACTAATCAAGGAACTATATAAATTGATAAGTGCTATATGGAGAAAGGAGGAGCTCCCAAAAGAATGGAAAACCTCAATAATAGTTCCGATTTACAACAACAACAACAAAAAGGCGATAAATCGGACTGTAATAATTACCGCGGAATCTCGTTACTTCCAACCTGTTACAAGGTATTAAGTAATATTCTGTTAACACGCCTAAGTAGATGAAATAATTGGAGATCACCAATGCGGATTTAGAAGAAATAGATCCACGTTGGACCAGATTTTCGCCCTGAGACAAATATTGGAGAAGAAATGTTAATACAATGGGACGGTTCATCAGCTATTCATTGATTTTAAGAAAGCATATGATTCTATCAAAAGGGAAAAGTTATACAGTATCCTGATACGATTTGGAATTCCGAAAAAATTGGTCCAACTAGTGAAGATGTGTCTCAGTGACCCCACAAGCAGGGTACGGATAGGTAATAATATGTCAGATAGTTTCAAGATTCGAAACGGATTGAAGCAAGGCTATGTATGCCCTGTCACCACTACTGTTTAACTTTGCGTTAGAATATGCGATTTTAAAAATTAAAGGGGACAAAAAGGGACTATCATTGAATCAACTGTTCGTATACGCGGATGATGTAGATTTAATAGGGGACGATATAGATGCACTACAAAGCAACACCAATGTCTTAGTAGAAGCGTGCGATGAGATAGGTCTACAGGTAAACATAAATAAAACAAAATACATGATAGCAAGCTGAAACACAGGGAATGAAGGAAATAAAAACATAAGAATTAGGTATGAGGTCATAGAGAAAGTAAACAAATTTAAATACTTGGGAGCATATGTAACAAGCAAAAATGAGGTCACAAAAGAAATAAAAAGTCGCTTAGTATCGGGGAACGCATGTTTCTACTCAGTCCAAAAACTTCTAACATCGGGATTAATATCAAGGAAATTGAAATTGAAAATTTACAGAACGGTTATTCTGCCGGTAATACTTTACGGTTGCGAAAGTTGGAGTACGACCCTAGCAGATGAACATAAATTACGTGTATTTGAAAATAAGGTTTTGGGAAAGATATACGGACCGAAACGCGTCGAGATGACTGGAGAGTGGAGGAGACTGCATAATGAAGAACTCCACGGACTGTACGATTCACCAGATGTAGTAAAAATAATGAAATCGCGACGACTAAGGTGGGCAGGCCATGTAGCTCGAATGGGGGAAAAACGAAGATTATATTCTATCCTGGTTGGAAGATCGCGTGGAAGGGGGCCATTGGGAAGACCGAGACGTCGTTGGCAGGACAATATTAGTAGATATCTTCGAGAAGTAGGTGTTCGTGATGAAAACTGGCTTGATATTGCCCAGGATAGAAGCCAGTGGCGAACGTTTCTTACTGCGGCGATGAACTTGCGAGTTCCATAAGCCATAGAGTTAGTTAATGTATTTACATACTGTGGTAATTTAAATAACCTTAATTCTCAAGTTAACTTTCAACCTTTTATTTCTGTTAATGTATATCTGATGATTGTAATACATTTGATGTTCTCATTTGTTTCTGCAATAAAATGTATTATTATTATTATATTATATTATTATTATTGCTACTTAATTTTCATTGTAACTTTGATTACCTCGTTAAGAAGTGTATGAAGTTGTAAATACATAGTTGTTAAATGTAACCATAATTAAGGTTAACATTCACAAAATAATTTGTTTTCTATAACTTATTCCGATAAACAGATAATATGATTAATAAACTTCTCCTTTTTCTAAGGTTGAGTGGGGAGACCTTAAAAGTATTTTGTAGAGGGGGGAGATTTCTTGATCCGACCCTGGTGTATATAGTATTAAGACTTCGGCAGAGCCTTACTAAAGATACAAAACTGGCATGACTCTCGTCTACGTGATTCTGTCGCGATATAATTTTCGGAAAATAAATTTGTCCGAGTTGCATACCAGCCTATTATTTAAATGCTAAAAATGAAGGGACAAAATATTAAAAATCTGCAGGCCAGATGACCGATATTCAGACGACACTGCGTCCTGTTTTTTTTTCTTCCCCGTAATCTGGTCACTCTAAAAGTCCCGTGCAATTCTGAAGAGCTTGTAAAAAGAAAACCATGCGCCGTCACAAAGTATAGAAAGAAGTCTATATATAACTAATCTTTACCGCCTTTTCAACCCCCCATCCACTCAAGGACTTTCCTACAACCTGCCTACCTTCGGAAACAGTAAATAGAAATACCAGGGCAAGGAGAAATATAATATACTGCGTTGTGTGTCACCCACTACAAGCCCGTCTTCTGTTCTACATTTTTAGCATTGAGAATGGCTGGTCAGTCAATCACAAGTCACCCTTCTTTTTCTACCGTCTTGGAACTGTGTGGTCGTGACCTTCGCTTTCCCCTACTCGTCTTTGTGCTGACATCATCTGTTTTGGTTTTCTTTCGTAAGCAATAAAATACTCCCACCAGTTTCTCTACAGGCACTGAACGGCTGAATCACTTACTAAAAGCTCGTAGTTTGGAACACTACAGCTCAACCTCTGTTTTTGTCAAGACAGCGAGGTAACTAACTGAGACACATCTCAAATTTTGTCGGAAAAGAATCTCAGTTGTTTCAATTGTAAGACAAATAAAACTCTTTTTAGCACAATCAGACTACTTTTCTCTTTCATGTAAGACCACCAATTGCACTTTTGATCTTTTCTTTATACTGTATTTCTGCAGATACGTCGCATTGGTATATTCAGTGAACCCTCATGTGCCATCTATCTGCGACCCAGCGAAACAGAACTTGGGCTTTTTAAAACATTTTTATTTTCTTTATATACTAATATAGGCATAAATTTTGGGTCATAAGTTGTTGCTTAATGTTATACCTATTATGGCGTGAAATTACACTTCTTAAATTTAAGAAGTTTAGTTGCAACTATGGAAACCGTTTTTAACATTGCTTCTTATGGCTTGTGTTCCCCCTTAGCGGCTAAAACATTTTATTTGATGTCAACGAAAGCAAAAGTAATTAATACATGTCATTGAATTCGATATTTTACTGAAGAATTTAGTAGGTATATCGTAGGTATAGTAGGTATAACTGCTAATCCAGTTCAGCATAGGAGTAGTTTAATGCGTGGTCTCATGTCCCCATGCCCTCAGCGTTAAATTCTCTATTACGTGATACTTACCATTTGATGCGTCATAATACATTGCAGTCCAAAGTAGGATAAGTGCATGATAGTTATAGTCCTAGATAATTGTGCATTCTAGTACACATTGATTTAAGAGCTTATATGTAAATTTCTTTGACTCCATTATTTAAAAAAAAATCTTTATAAATATATGATAAGTAACGCTGTTGTACGTTAAAGTAATGGGTGCCTGTGTGTCGTTATTTCCTCTCCTACGTCTAACCCATCCTTTACCACTTTCTTATTAGATTATAGTAAATACTTGTTTGTATATTGAAGGGTGTGGAAAAGTTACTAACGGACTCCAGAACTTATTGTAAAAGTGCACTTTCTAGGATAACGCTACATTAATTTTGAAAAATCGTATTGGGAAGTACGATATTATTCTGTTAAGAGCCAGTTAAGGCCAAAATATGATTATTTCTTATTTTTCATACCTTGCATAATATCATTTCTGGTGTTAATTTTTCATTCTCCTTTGCGTACTTTAATTGTATAAATGTTTTATATTTGCAATCAAGACTTGTGAGTCATTTCAGTACGCATTCCACTATTTAGTCGTCATAATAGGAAAACTTTGTAATATTTTAATTTTGTTCAATTCTACGAACAAATTTATACTTCATTGCAAATATTCAAATTTCATTCAATTATACGAACGAAATTTATTTATATTAGTTACGTTCGATCAAATTGCACATTCAGTTGAATTTGCTTTATTTGATAGCGTTCGTGTTGTCCGTGCATAATGCTGGTTATAATACCATTTTTCTGAATATTTCTAAAAAGTGAATGGTAATATGAATGTAAGCTCAGGAACAGAAAACTTTCATGCTCATTAAGTTTTCAATTGTATTGACTACTTATATACTTATCAATATAAAAATAAAATTCTGTACTGTAATTTTATATACATTTATTGCACAAAGTATTCCAATATAGGATAAAATTGCTTATAGGCATAAGGGGTTAAATAATCAGTGCAATAATTAGTATAATACTAATTGAAGTATATGAGTCAGCTATTATAATTGCTATCTCGTATATGAAGTTACGTAGTTCAATCTGTGTTGGATACTTATCTCAATTGTGTTCTTATAAAAAAATTCAATTACAAAAAATTGTCTTCACTTTCACTCTAGCTATTGTGCATTGTACACGGGTACATCAACTACAATCTGTTTAATTTTGTTCGACATTTTCACAAAAGCAGTCTTTGGTATATACTAGTGTGCATCAGCTATTGGATACGCTGCTTCCATCCTTCCACGTATCTCGTAACACAGACACCTGCCACGAAAAACAAAAGGAAATCTCTTGCAGTATATAGTTCGAATTTGATGAGGAGGATGAGGTAAAGTCCTACAACTCGGGTGGACTATCAATTTTATTTATTTATTTATTTATCGAACACAACAGGTTAATAACCTAACTGTGGTGATCAACATACACATACGACATTTTCTACAGATACATATACATGTAATATACATATTTGGAGCTGCATAGTAACATATTCTGCACAAAGTATTCATCATTTTATATAAGAACGGAATTATGTCATATTTGTGTTGAATACACCGGTGTATATCAATCTCAGAACATTCTTTAATAATATAATGAGCTCATTCTCCTAATAGGCGATATGTCCATTGCTTTCGTCCTTTGGACCGAGAGGTGGAAGACAGGAGCGAGTTACTTTATGTGGTACATAGTCCAGATAATAAGCTTTCTGAGTCGATTTTACTGTGTAAGAAGAGTTTGTGTAGAAAAGTTACGAGAAAATTAATTCTTTTGTTTTCAAGAGATTGTAACCTGTACTTATTTACCAGATCTAAGTACTTTTCAAATTTAGGATATATACCAGTTTCTTTGTATGTAAAATATCGTACAAATTTAGACTGTATAATTTCAATTTGCCGAGAGTTCTTCTGTTTTAGGATCCCATATTTTTCCAGCGTATTCTAACTATGCCCTGACATACGCTATATATATATAAAGTTTTTAAGACATAATCATTCGACTAATCGCTTGCTAACCTCATTACAAACCCGAGGTTCCTGTAAGCTTCGCTAACAAAACGATTTATGTGCATCTCGAATGGCAGATGGGATTTAATGGTTACACCAAGATCAGTAATAGAATCGACTCGAACTAGTGGAGAGTCATTAACTTCGTACTCAAATTTTAAATATTTTGATTTTCTCGTATATGATATTACACTACATTTAGTAATGTTTAATAACAGCATGTTTGTTTTGCACCAGTAGGAGACTGCATTAATATCATTTTGTAGAGATCGCGTCCGATTTGGAGGAAATGCTACAATAGATTATTAAATCATCTGCAAACAAAAGTTTGCTGGAGGATGTTATAACAACAGGCAAATCATTTACAAATAATAAGAACGAAATAGGTCGAAGGTTCGATCGTTGAGGCACACCAGAATTTACAACATATTCCTCAGTTATAATATTTTGATAACGAACACGGTGTTTGCGGTGACATAAATAGGATGCTATTAACCGGCGAAGGCTTGCTGAGAAGTTAAATGTTACAAGCTTCCTAAGTAGGATGTCATGATTAATGACATCAAAGGCTTTTGAAAAGTCTGTCTAAATTAATCTACTTGACCTTTATTATCAATTTGCCTAGCTACGAAATGTGTGAATTCAACAAGGTTAGTTACAGTAGATTTGTTTGGCAAGAATCCATGTTGGAAAGAGAAAATAATTAAGTGTACATGTGAATATATACGTTCATGTATAATACTTTCGAATATCTTGGCTGGCGCAGATATTATGACAATTGGGCGATAATTTTTAAGATCATTACTCTTGCCACCACTTTAAGGGATGGAACAGATATAAACAAGTTTCAGTTTGGTAGGGAATTCGCAGGTAGCTACTGATTTATTGAAAATTGCTTATAGTGGATATTTAAACATTTCAGAATAGCCTTTGATAATATAGGATGGGACTTTGTCAGTTCCGAAAGATGCACGAGGTTTCAGTGTTTTTATTGCTTTTTCTGCGTCCTTCATTCAGTTCAATGTGTTCAACAAATAATTTATCTAAGATTTCAGAACTATTGTGTTCAGTTAAAGTAAGATTATATTTTGACATATTGTATGCTACTTGAAAATGTTTCATGAATGCATTCGCAATAGCTGTTTCCTCACTTAATTGCTGTCCGTCGTAATTTAGTACATTGCATTCTGACTTCTGTCTTTTATTTTTTATGTATGTCCAAAAGCCTTTGGGACCAGTTAAAATGTTAGTCTCACAATTTCGTAAATAAGTTCTTTAGGCTACAGATATCTCTTTCTTGGAAAGAGTACGTAATTCTTTAAATTTATTATAGTAATGACTAACATCTCCGATTGCTTGTTTCCATTTTCTACGGTGATATGCTTTTTTCTTGGCCAGTTTAATTATCTGATTTGAAAACCAGATAGGGTACTTTAGTTTTGATCTTTTTCGTGGTATACATTTATCGAAAATGGCATATAATGTATTATAGAAAGAATCAACAGCATCATCGACCATTTAGCTATCCGATACATTTTCCCAATTAGCTGATGAAATGACGCGATACAATTGTTCGTAATTGACTTTGGAAAAGTTGTGATTAATTTTATGTGGTTTGGCTATATTTTTATCCACTTGGTGTACATAAATTCAACTGATAATGCAGGATGATGAGCATCATCAGGAACGATCGAGTTGGATTCATGTGTTTCAACAATATTGTGAAAGTTAGAAAGTACTAAATCTAATGTTTTACCATATCTGTTGTTAACATTGTTGAAAGATTTTAAAGCGTAAAAGTTTATCAAATTATATAATTCATGGCTAGTTGTTGTTGAACTAAGAAAATCAAAATCAGTTCCTGTCAACTCAGGAATATTGTAATCGCCTGTTAGGAGAGTGCTGCTTTCTGGTGGTAATACACTATACAAAATCAAAATAATCTTTGTATACTGAAATAGGTGACACAGGTTCAATATAGACAACACACACACATATACAAGTAACATTATTTACCAAAAGTTTGGCTAGAAAACAATATAAACCCAGGACATCAGGGGAGAAAACTTTCTGCAATCGATTTTCTTTTATTTACAGCCAACAAAATTCCACCCCCAGATTTTTTACAAGCAGAAGCAAGATTTCTGTCAGCTCTTAACACAACATACCTTGAATCGAAAAGTTCAGAGTTAATATGGCTATCGGTGAACCAAGTCTCGGTTAATGAGAAGGCGTGGTAGTTATTGTTTAAAATGTTTTCATACAACGTATTCATTTTAGTTCGGAGGCCGCGTGTATTTTTTACGTATAAGCTAAAGTTTGCTTACATTCCAGAGGTTGCATTCTTTGTCACTTTGATTTGCCGACAATGGTACTTCTGGTGACAACTCCTGGGTTCTGCGGGGAGAGGGAGAAGAGGTTACTCTGTTCATTGCAAGAGTGCTGGTTTTCTTGAAAGAATTGCCTGTCTTGATTTTTCAGATTCACTTTCACTTCTTATCTTATCTTTGGCACTGTTATTGGCAGAAACCGGGAATTGAGTTTAAATACTTTCAGTTCTTGCTTGAGACACTTGTAAATGCGGTGATTTTGTACTACTCGCCGGGGGTCACAAGAGGGGATGGTGGGGCGGGAACTAGATGTTGTTTGTCTCGACACATCTGCAGAAACCATGTTTCCTTCTTGGAAGTTGGATGCCCTCAGGGTTTCACGTGTCTGTGGACTAGCTTCTGTCAATGATTGTCTTGCTTCACTGTGTTTACGGTTCATAGGTTGATCGTAATGCTCACAATTGTAGTTTTCTTCCAGCTCAAACAAAGAAAACATTTTGCAATAAACCCACCTATATTGAAGATAAGCGAAGCTGCCTCTCTTTCTGAATTCCACTAGATAAGGTTGAAGCTTCAAACGCTCACTGCGGACATTGTTTGAGTAATCCCGTTCGATGTAGATTTTCGTTCCTCGTAATTTGTTTTTATTTTTTAAAGCTATTTCATTTGTTTTATAAGACAAGACATAACATATGATTGGTCGAACCCTATGATCGCGTTTTCTGCCTATGCGATGGCAGCGCTAGATGCATTGTTCACTTAATGTTATTCCCATCCGATACCTTAATACTTGCTATACTTTTTCTTCGACACGCTCCCAGTTCTCACTGCGCTCTTCCGGAATACCGTGAATTACGAGATTTTGACGACGTGACCTGTTTTTGAGGTCATCAATCTTATCTTCCAGATAATGTATGTGATCCTGAAGTTTATTAACTTCATTAGAGATACCCTTGAGTGCACTTTCCATATTCAATTCTTTTCCATTACATTATTAATTGGATCTGTCATTTGTTTGATTTCTGAAACTATCTGCTCATTCCAAGCAGGAACAATGTTCTGAACAGTCTTTATTTCAGAAATTTCAGTCTTTTGAGAGTTTGGAGAAGTTTCCGGATTAGTAACAACGTGAGTAAAACAAAGCCATAGACCAAGTACTCTTTGGATACTTTCAACATCCTCTCACCATGTGGGGTGAAAGTTTCTTTCGCCCCACCACACAACACAACACTACAGAAGAGGCCGATTCTGGCTCTCCAGGTATCAAGGAAGATACCCATGTCACGCTTCACTGCACTTCAGAGCTCACAAGAAACACGTCTTTCCCCTTCCACACTCACTCACCTGTTCCCTTCAACAATTTTGACCTTCAAGTTCTAATTTAACCTTTCGAATCGAGATAATTTTTTGTTCACGTGGATCCTCTACTAAAGTTTTACCTTATTAATCTTTCGAGATAAGTGATAGGTCTAAAAGTGGAGTTTGGCGTACCACTCTCCCCGAAGAATGCACCCTCTCCCCTCTTCATTCTTTCTCAAATGTCCACTATTATGGCTAGTTTCCTACTATTCACTTACACGAGAAAGACCACGTTATTAAATCACTAAATGAGAGTAATAGTCAAATACTACGACAAATCTCTTCTGCTGCAGCAGCATTAACGGTTTAATATACTTGTCAAACTACACAAGGCCAGAAATATAGTGTACTTGTATTGATTGGTCAGTTAAACAAAGTGAAGAACGAACTGCTTTCATCTTAAAATAATTTTCTATTTTTTTTTCAGCGTGGCTATCACAGCCTATTTAGAAATCTCGTCCCGCAACAGTTTCCAAACAGTCTTGTCGGAAGGCCACATTTTCCCACTGGTCCGGATGTGAGCATTACAAACAATGCCTATAGAACAATTGGATTGTATCTCAGAAACGGTAAGTATATTTTCCTCTGCACTATATTCTGTACTGCTTTCAGCAGTAACTATAAGAGTAAGTATTAACCTCTATTATTCTGCTGTCACTGCCTGAATTGCTTCGCTGGTGTTTGCTTTCAAACTCTTTGCGTAAACTCTCATTTTCAGATATCACTGTAAACATAATTAGACTGCGTTAGATCGGTCAAGCGCGGTGGCCAGAGTCCCTTCAAATGACTCGTCCCTTTGACATTTTTGGACAGCCTCCTGCTTGATGGTGCAATAAAGTCCTCTTGGTTTGGTTACGCAAGCATTTCACAATAGATTAGGCATTTTATTTAGTTCTTTTCTAATAAATTAAAACGAATTCCTAAAAGTAAATTTTCAAATGTAAGCCTTAAAATCCTTTTGAAATTTGAACATATACCATGCTTTTCGATACAAATAGGAAACATACAAAAAAATGATGACTTTGCTTGGAATGTATTTTGAAACATCTCGAGTATTTAGTAAATGCTGCTACTTAGAGGGCTTATAGTCAAGAGTTTGAAATACCATTCTTGAGCGAGGTTTCAGTGTAAACCACGACTTGGGCGAGTGATGTGTACGTTTATGGCCAGAGAAAATTTCGTCTCTACGTTCAAAAACTTAATTTTGAGAGTCAACGTGGAGGCGAACAGTTTGAGGTTTAAAGAGTATAGGTTAGACAGTTAGTGATTCCTTTGATGACTTTACTTAGTACCACGGTGGCTTTATTTTTATCGAAATACAGTCCCTATCATTTTCGAATTAGTCTGATGACGTTTTCTGAAAAGAGTCCTAGGGATTGAGCTAGGGGTACATGTTACAGAGTGCGAACTGATATATTTTGTTTTCTGGGTCCTTAGGGACTATTGAACGGCTTATTGGCATTCTTGACTTTCTTAATTTACTTCAGGACCTAATATTTTGTAAAGTGACCTACGTTTTCAGAAGCACACTTTATTTACCTGGAAATATACATGAAATTCGTCCAATATATGCATATTTGGTATATTTTTGTATGTTCTGATGTTTGCTAAGTTAGAACAAATTATTTAATGCTAAGCCACATAAAATATATTAAATTTGGCGACCAATAATTTTCTACATGATATATATAATTTTACTTTCTAATTTAGCCAAGTTTGGTATCAAACAATATGTTTTAAAGGATGCCAAATTCGATAAAGATGTTTAAAATGAAGCAAGATATCGGGGGTGACAACCAATATGTTGGCCATGATTGTTTCTTGGAAACGAAAGCGAATAAATGTAAAATTACCAGCTAAGAATTTTAAAATATGAAAATAAAGAACGGCTAATGATATATGAAACAACACCGGTTTTTAATAAGAAAATAAAATCATAATAGAAAACACGAAACAGGAGTGCGTTCAGTCTTCTGCGCACATTTGCATTTTGTTGTAGCAAATTTGTTACACTTGTATGTGGCGAGTTCAGCGCTGTTTGAAGGCACCTAAAGCTTCGTTCAAATGGCTGGTTTCAATTCACTGTCTTTCAGTTTCCATCCAATGGTGGTCACCGATATAGTTGTTGTTGGGCAACATCAGATATCAGCCAGACAAGTGCTTGGTAGTGAGCTCGCTGGATATGTCGGTGTAGAACATCAGCGGTTGGTAGACGAGCCTCGAGATATTTAGTTCCTTTCCTAAAATCATGGTTTCTGACTTCATTTATGTTCACAAGCGGTGATGATAGAAGGTATAGGCGACAGTCGAACTCTTCCGCCTTTTTCAGTGTGTCTTCTGCCAGTTCACTTTTCCCTAAACCGTCAAGGAGAAACAGTTCTTGAAAACTTTCCATGTAATCTTTCTCCAAATGCTATACGGAAATGGTTGAAAGTATCACAGGTTGTGATGCTATGAGACGCTGCCATATTATGTCTCAATTCATTAGAAAATACAATATACACAGGAATAAGCCTAAGTTTACTTGTTGTTTCGGCTTTAACCCTTAATACCGCAAGGTGTGTCCAATGGACACATAGTGTTACTTTTTTTAAAGCTGTATATTTATTATTCTCTGAATTTTATTTTCCTTCTAGCTATGCTTCTAACTATTCAGTAGTGTTATAATACCAAAGTAGTTTGATACTTCCTTTTGCTTTCTGGAGCATATGGCCCTAGTAAAACGTTTAGTGCGCTAATGCCGCAATATGTGTCCAATGGACACACATTTAAAATATATTAAAAATTGCATTTAAAATTTTTGTATTTACTAATCATCAATCGTTTATCATTCCCCTCGTTCCTCCTTACATTTTCATTCATTCATTCATTCTTTTTACATTTTTTATATTTCACGTTTAGCAATACATCTGCTGGATGTAAGTATTTCCTTGACAGAGGTAGCTGGCAATATTGTTATGCTCTTATATACATTCAGTTGTTTCCCCTAGCTATTGGCGGTGAAAGTTATTCCAGATTATTTATACAATGAAGGGCTGCTTTTTGTGTTTATGAGTAAACTGTTTACGTAAATATGTCAAAAAGAAAACTGAACTCAGCAGAAATCGAACAAATGCTTGCAACTGATGAATCGTGTTCAGATTATAGTATAAATTCAGATGAAGAATTTGTCTGTGATGAAGCAGTTGAAAGTGACTCGAGTGAGACGGATCACGTGAGTGCTGCAAGTGAGGTCGAAGATCAAGAAAGTGCTTCGGACAGTGATAATGACATTCAAGTACCTTCTTGTTCAGATGCAAATGAGTATATAAGTAAAAATCGTACTCGTTGGAAGAAGGACGCTCCAGCCGCTACCAAAATAAAAGCGCGACTGTGAGAAAAAATAAACCTTTTGTTCCTGAAGAACTGAAGCCAAACAAGACCAGAAGTGAACAATCATCTATTTTTGGGTTTACAAGTGATTTTACATTAGTATCATACTGTCCCAAAAGTCTGTTATTCTTTTGTCAAGTATGCACAACGCTAACGATATTGTAGTTGAGAAAGAAAGCAAAACCGGAAATGATACTGTATTATAATGAATCAAAAAGAGGGGTTGATACTCTAGATCAATTAGTACACTGCTACTCACGCAAAAGAAAAACCAATCGATGGCCTTTGGCAATTTTTATGAATCTTTTGGATGTATCAGCTGTTGCCGCCTATGTTGTGTGGTTGAACATCAGTCCTCAGCGGAACGTAAGAAAAACGAACTCGAGAAGCCATATGTTTCTCGTCGAGTTGGCAGAATCGTTGGTTCTCCCTCAAATCCATCGAAGAAGGAAATTAGGACTGCAGAGACCTATTCTAACAGCAATCGATGTAACAGGAGGTGTTCCAGTAGCCCAGTCAGATGTATCATCCACAGGTGTTGATACAAAGAAACCTACGCCCAAGAGAAGATGTTATATGTGCGACTCGAAGAAATGCAGAATGCAGAGACAAGTGTGTGATATTTGCAAAATGAATGTCTGCTCTGAGTATTCAAGTGTTATCAGTAAGTGCCTGCAATGTGCCAAATGAAAGTCTGACAGAACATGTACAACAATTCGCATGTGATATAACTGAATATATCCAAAACATATATATGAAAAAGCATTTGTGTGTTTAGTTTATCTAATGAATCCTGTGTGTCAGCTAGTACTAGGAGATGGAAACACTGAATATTTCATGTTTTCACAAGGATGGGTTATGTTTGCACATCAAAAGGTAACAGTGTCAATGACGTACCAAAACATATCTATTCAAGAAAATATTTGTGTTTAGTTCTTCAAATAAGTCGTGTATATAAGATAGTATAATAGTTGGAAACACTGAATATTTAGCTTATACAAGAACGTAATGATATATATTTGTACTGAATTGCATTTGTAAAAAGTTTAATGAACAAATTAAATAAAGAAATTACGTTTTACAAACGAAATGAGGTCAAAATTCGGTATGTGTCCACTGGACACACCTTGTGGTTTTGTGTAACTAAAATACCTTGCGGTATTAAGGGTTAAACCATTTCTCATTTGGGAGTTGATCAGAAAACTGCAACAAACGCACAAGAATATCTGAACGCACAAGCGAACAACTAGACGATTGAAACTTAAGAAAATCCACCCGATATAATGACTTCATATTTTTCCATTTGTTTGAAGTTTGAAATAAAATGTTCAGATAAGACCTCTGCCAAATTAGCTTTGTTCTCTGCCATACTTATGAATTGGCTCCAGTTCTTTACAATTGGCACATTATCATCAAGGGTAACAACTCGCCTAACTGAACCGAATTCTGTTCCTTGCCCTTTCTTTCGAGTGGCCGTCTTAATGGAAAGATCATGATATCGATCAAATACAATATCTACCATAGAGGAATTATTTAGACTTGTTGCATTTCGTCCAGTATCCACTGCAATCAGCAATAGACAATGGAATAGGAGTAAGGGAGAATAAATTGCAGATTTATTTCTCGACGTGATTCTGTTCCAGCAATCTAGAAAGAGGTCTACATTTCGTTTGACCAATTTGTGTTTTTGTATTTTTTAAACCGTTGAACACTCACCAATGTTAACGCCTTGATATATTTTAAAAACTTACGTAACTTTTGAGGTGTATTTATCAATCGACCCTGAACAAAATTGTTAATAAAATCAGTATATGTTTTGTGTGCCGACAACAAAGACAATTATATGAGGGGGCTAGATCATATGTCGAGAGAGAAATTACATTTTCTTGTTTGTTAGTGAAGACACCGAAATTTTCAAATTCACGTATAAGTTTTGTGATGTCCCTTTCATCTTTTTCGCATCTATATTTGGAAGGTCTTTGGATTCTGATAAACAATATTCATCATTCTTCATTCCAATATCAAATATATGTCTCTGGCACGATTCGACTGTGTTCGTCTACTGTTATACACCACCTTCCTCTGGCGGAATCGTTCTGTTTTTGTTTTGTTTTTTCAGTCAACCCAACTGAAACTTTACTTACGCGCTGATATGATCTAATACCTGGTTACTTAATATCCTGTTGAAAGTATTTGTGCGAGTGTATTTAACTGTAAAATTACCAGCTCGAAATTGTTCAAATACATATAGATGAGTCTTGGGTAACAATTTCATATCAGCTAAGTAGATAGTGTCCCAGCGTACATACTTGTTACGATGGTAGGCAGCAAACCAAGGAAGCATCTTTGTAAATGATGAGATGCGAAGTTCCCAGTTCCCTTCTCTTTCTGCTGTAATGAACTGAAGTAATATTTCACCATATTCATGTACTGTCACCAGAATTTTGAAGTTAGGGAATTTCGAGCGTCAAACTGGTTGAGTACTGATTGCACATTCATACCTTCTAAAAAGTTCGTAAGTTGTTGCACGAAATACGTAGTTTGTCTTCTACTCACAACCTTCTATGGAGTCTCGTTATTAATCTTGATATGAACTCATGTTGTTCTTTATAGCAGCAAACATTGCCAACTGCTTATTCTATTTCTTCTAATAGCACTTGTATTTCTTCATTGCTTACCAGTTACATATCATTTGGCCATAAAAGTTTTTGTAATGCTTGATAAGTTAATTTATGGGCACGGATAGGACGATTGTATGATTTCCAGCTAAGGTATATGTAGCTGCATTTGATTCAAATAAGCCACTTTGGTACAATTAACATCTGAACCTGCCATGTGCTCTCCAATAACACGCGTGAAGCTCAGAGCTATGTGGAATTCACAAAGTTTGATCACAAGGTTTCTGTAGGTATCACAATCTCTCTTATGCATGTCAGTGATTTTGCTTTGCAGCAAAGATTTTGGTCAACTGTTAAAACTGTTGTCCTGGGTTGAGTTTGTTAAATATTTTCAGGTATTACAGTCCACAGTGTGTTTTTCTCATGAGCAGCAGCATTGACAATTGGCAGAGCACAACTTTTGTCGCATTAACGATAAGGCGAAATGTAAACTATATATATAAGCCGTTTCGTATCTATACGAATTAGGTGGTATAAGTGACAAAAATGTGAAGATAATTTCCGCGAATTTAAGCAAAATTCACCCATACTATCGAGAAAAGCGACAAAATGTCCAATTTTCGTCGAAATGCTAAAGTCACGGTTCAGAGGTAGATCGTGCGGTGTTTCTTGATTCTATATTATTTTTTTCATTAACGAATGAAACGTTTTGTTACTTGTTATTGGCTGATTTTAAAGGTGTGTTCAGAGTGGACCAGCTCAGTGTACACAAAATTATAAAGCAAGCAAGTAGTTTAATGTATAAAAGTAAGATATTTATTCGGATAAATCTTTTCATTGGTATTTTTGTTAGAAAAAAAATCTGAATTTTGTTTTGAAGTTGATGCTACAGACTGCTAAAATCGTCATATTTTCTTGCGACAAAATGGAAAATCTTCAAAAATTAATGCTACAAACTTGAAAAATTTAAGCTATAAAAATTCGGCTCTAATAATTGGCATACTGAGAGAGCCAGAATGAGTGCCGATATAGACGACAAAGTTAGGCACTTTCCATGAAGAAACTTGCTCATTTTGGTCACTCATTCTGCAAAACTACACCGGCAATGTCTTGTACAATTGCCTTATCATTTTCCTCGCTTTCACTATATGTGAACGAATCTGACTTCAGTATTTCAGATGAATGTACAAGAATTGGTCGACCCGACCGCTCATGAACTACTCTATTAGTTGGTTAGTAAAAGTGTTAGGAATTTGGGCAGATTTATTTCTAACTTCCTTAAGCTCCTCATGTTCTTAATTTCCGGCAACAATTGAAGATTTAACTTAATTTGCCATCATCTGCTTTTAATAGAAGGCTCTCGCACCATCAAGAGTCTCTTCAATAATATCAATATCTGAGGTGAAGTGAACAAATTTGACTGCTTGAAGATTAGAAGCAATCCATACATTTCAATTCAGACCAAGGTTTGCACATTCATTTTGTGTTAATGTTGTGTCCATACAGCCGGACACGACCGGACTTGATCGTAACTGATAGTGTTTCCCGCTTTATGCATTAAATCAACGAGTGCCTTTGATCTAGTAGATTGATGTATTGCACTACCAAGGACAATGTAGCAGCGATTTCTGAAAAAAATGCTTTGAAATGGAATCAATAGTACAACATGTGAGGGTTTTAGCTGAATGCATGATTGTGAATTGATTAACAAATGTTGATATGTCTTACTTTAGATTCTCTTGGCATCCTTTTAAACTTGGCAATGTTAAAGAAAAAAATATGGTCGCCATTTTGAAAATTATTAGCCACCATATTGAATATATATTTTACGTGGCCTAGCATCAAATTTTAAATTATTGGTTCTTACTTAGCCAACATCAGATCATACAAATATATACCAAATATGAATATAGTAGACGACTTTCATGATTATTTCCACGTACAAATAGTGCGTGTCTGAAAACACCACCATTTCACAAAATGGCGGCTCCTGACGTAATTTTAGAAATTCAAGAATGCCAAAAAGGCCTTTCATGGTCCCTAGGAACCCATAAAACAAAATATATCAGTTGGAAATCTGCAACATGTTCCTCTAAGCTCCCCATTACTCGATTTCGCCGCTCGTCTAAATGGAAACACTGTGCATTTAAACGAACATAGTCTTTCTGAGATGTGCACACTGTGTTCCATTCTCGTTTGCTCAGGGTATATAAACCATGCTTAGCAGCAAAAGTGAATAATGTACGGGTTGAGTCAAACTCATTACAATTGAACCTATCTTTGCGTTGTTAGTTTATGCATAATATTCAGAGAAGATCTTTCAAAAGTCCACAACTTAAAAATTGTCTATACCGAATTAGCATACATCGTCTTTTACCTGGAAACGTCCTCTTATTTTATAACAAAATGGGTGTCCGGAAAGATTTTCTTTTGCAATAAAATCATTGATGGCTGCTGATAAGGATATAGTGTTACACTATAAGCATATAATTCTCCCATACACATAAGTTTGCTCTTCTTCGTTCAAGAAAACCAAGGAGAGAAAAAGTTACTTCACAAGATGATTGATTTGTCAGGTTATTACAAGCGAAATGCGGCAACCACCTCAATGGGACAGTTAGTATTGCATTCCCTTTTCCTGAGTGTTCGCATGACTTATTCATATGTAATTTATATTAAATATATTTGTTGCACGAGTTTCATTTAACTCAATTTCTCCTTCGCTATAGCAGGAAGACACCCGCCCCCTCCCTGGAGCAGCATTTGTCTGTCCTTATAAATTATATATATATATATATATATATATATATATAT
>JAGDQP010002945.1:0-70188 GCA_022664845.1 Lepisma saccharinum
AAATCCAAATTCTTAAGTGCAGTGAAAGCTTTTTAATAAAGAGTTTTAAAAGCATCCGTTTAGATACTAGACCGTGGAAATACCATTTGATAAAACTTTCGTTGTGAAATTGAGGCATCAACGTTGTCTCACTGTTTTTGTAAACTTGTGCCGCGTGGCACTTATAGATGCGTCAAGTAGATTTTTTTTGTTTGTTGCGTGGTATCAGGAGAGCCCACGTGAAATATTTTAATGTGTTGAAATCTTTATGCCAGTGGCCCCATAGACCTGTTTATGAATTTGGCCTCTGGAAATGTGGTACAGTATTAGTTTTACGATGCACGTAATTATGATATTTTTTGTTGCAATACGTATGACTTTCAAATGTTTGAGGTACATATATATTATTTATTGTGCTTTAGTTATTTGTTACAATTAATCAAATAATTGTAGATGAAACGTACAAAGTTCTTTGTCTAGTGCAATTTTGTAGAAGGACACTTTGATAAAGAAATAAAAAAACTTAGTATATCATTCTCTCTTTAGTTTTACAAATATAAGAAAATTGAAAATCCAGCCTGCAATATGCTTAGAAAAATAGACATTGAAATATTTGTTTACCCCTACAAAGTGGAATATATAGTGTAACTTCGGAGAAAATACAAAAATAATATCGTATATAATGTTTTCCTTTCATGTTAGTATTTCATGCATATATTTAGTCGAGTATTGAGTATATACGTCAGGATAACCATATTTTATCTTCGCATCTGACAAAACGAACACTGCAAAAGCTGTACCTTTGAATTGTAGGTACAAAATTGGCATATTGTAACCACAAGTTTCGAGAGGTAATGGCGAACCCAGGGTTGGGTTTAGAGGGTTGATTCTTTGCCTCCAGTTTTTGAGAGAGAACAGAATACTAGAACAGAAAATGAAGGTAAAATATGAATCCCTTTTTCCATCACAGTCTCTGAAAAACAGGTGGTATGATTTATCCCCATTTTTTGAAGAATCAGTGACAGGCACAGCCATCAGTATTTTAGCATCGTTTTTTTTCTATTATTCTGCTCCTTGTCAAGAACTGGGAAGCAAAGAACCACCCCTCTAAACCCAACTTTGGGTTCGTCACTGCCTCTACAAAATTTCCATTTTGTACCCACAATTCAAAGGCACAGGTTCTGCACTGTATAAAGCAAATAAGATCTCAGGATGTATTTTGTTTACATTAGCTGTTCTATAGTATGTTAGAGTTCACAAAAGCACAATTACTTTTTCCTGCTAATGTGCTTTACAAAGAAACAACCAACACAGAATCGTTGTTTACATCCCACACATTCCCATTTCGTGCGTGGAGTTTTGTTTTGAGCAACTTTTCTTGTTCTTTCTTTAGATTTTCATAAACAACACAACGTAATTTTTAACTTGTTTCTTTCAGAAAACGGTTCACACTTTCAGCTTTGCTGCAACATTTTCACTGCACCGTAATAGTTTCAATGCCACTTGTTCTCTGAACTCTGTTATCGAGATCTTACTCTGAGTCACCTCGTTGTATACTAAGTAAGCATTTATAATCGTGGCACCCAAAACCAATTCTACAGCAAGTTTTCTGTACCACTTTACTCCTCTTCGTAGTGGAGCGCTGGATGACTTCATTTGATGTGACAAGTGGATGACATTTTTGCCTTTGTTGTAGTAAGCGATCAATTTCGGTTTTTGTACCTCTTTTCCTCTGCGTTGAATAGTCTCCTTCTCTTCATTATGTTTCGTACTCAGCATTAAGACATCCCTTTTGTCCTTCCACTTTAGCATCACCACACCCGTGTCACTTTGTCTCGCAATCACACCATCGCTGTCAGGTTTCGCTTGAACAACTCCTTTGCAATTATACTTCCGGTTAGAACGAAGGGTGCCTACTAAATGTGTGTTACGCTTCAACAACTAATGAGCTAAAGTAACACTAGTATAATAATTGTCTGTATACAAAGTTCTACCTTTATCGAGCAGCTTGCAAATAAGTTGCAAGACGACTTTCATGGTAACACTAACACAAGTTGAGACATCTCTTTCTTTTGCACAGTAGCCACTAAAATCAAACGTATAACCTCCATTTGTGCATAGTTTGAATAATTTCACACCAAACTTATACCGCTTTGACTTGATTTACTGGCAAAAAGAAAGACGACCATTGAATGGCACGAGAGTTCCATCTATGCATATATCCTCTCCAGAAATAAGCACATCTTGATATCTTTCAGTTTTCAATCAAAGGAGTCAGCTTGTGAAGTCTATCTGATGAGGACTCATTCGCTTCTTCATTGTCGCTAAAGTGCCAAGTGCGGAGTAGAAGTTCAAATCGATTTCGTGACATCTTCTTTTTGATGATATTTGCATACAGTGGATTTTTTGCCCTGGAATTGATGGATGTTTGCATAACCCCATTCACACTAACATCCCAAGGAACTTTTCCATTTCTTCAGCATTAGTATCAGTCCAATGAGAAAAGCGAGATTTCGGTTTATGACCCTTACGAATTGTTTGATGAGCATATCTATTAGTTTCTACAACCATGTGTTGAATAATGTCGTCAGTAATAAAAATCTTGAAAATATTGTACGGTTCTTTATCTGAGAAGTTTCCGAAGATTTCAGGTTTGATTCCTGGTTGACTTTCGGTAAACGGAAAATGTTTTAAAGTAGTCTCATCAACAGGTCCCCAAATTACACCATGAGAAATTTCAACATCACTAACTTCCTCGTCATCAACATCACCTATCAAATATTGTGCAATTGCTTCATCAATGGTCTCAGTAACACTATCTCCTTGTTGAACAATACCCCGAAATACATTTTGCGTTGAAGGTCCAGAGCTACTACAGCGTCCTCGTTTTCGGAGTCATCATGATTATTGCTAAAACGAGAATTTTCATTAATTTTCCTTTTCTTGCGTTGTTTCTTCTTTTCTGGCTCTGACGAGTCCGTACAATAGCTATCACTAGAAGGTACTTGATATTCATCGGAGAGATAAAACATCATCAAGTAAGTCATCATCTTGACTATCATCTGATAGGAACTCATCCACGAGTTCTTTTAGACGCTTGCGTTCCGCTTCATAATCCATACTACAATTTATATACAATTCAATGCATCAAGTACTGCATGGATCACAACCTTCAACAAACAGAAACAGAACTAGTCTTTAGAACCTTGAAGAAGCAGTAATGCATTGCAAAAAACAAAATACGTAAGCAAGAAAAAAACTGAATGCAACAATAGAGAATTCTACCACTTGGCGGCAATTCCCATACAAAGAAAAAAAGAAAAGAAAAATATAGTCTTGACATGCTCCTTTCCATCCTTTCCTTCGCGGGCCGCGCAGTATGTGTGACCAACCGTTCAGCTTTACCCTATATATTCAATTACGACAGTGTCTGGAAGATCAAGTTTGAAAAACAGTTGATTATACACACACAAATTATCAATTATCATTGCATTATCACTTACCAAAACAGCTTAGACTGTTTTTATCGAATGAGGCACAACATTCATGCCACGTGGCCTCTTCCTATAAATTCAATTTTACCGTGCGGCGTGGCATCAACCTGATGCCTAAAAACAAGTGCTCAAAGAAAAGCACTTTGTTATGTTTTTGGAGATTATACACATGTGATATGCAGAATCAATCACAATAAAATGAGAAAAATAAAAATTACGTTTTGGCCCCAGGGATATAATATTTTCGTATACATTGTGGCAGTTAAAGGGCTAGAGATATCATATACAAAAATTATGCTTTTAGCGACACTCTTTGTTCACCCTAGTAGGGCATGTTAGTACCATTTGATAACGAATTGATAATAAAAATTGAAACCACCCTAGCTATGGGTCTCTTTCTACTCCGCCGTGTTTCCGTATACTGAGCAACTCGAGTATGTATTTAACGAAATGAATGACACATGCATTTTCGTAACACTTTTTGGATTGCTAGCTGTCGCTGTGATTTTCCAGAATCGTCTTTATCGATTATTTGTACGAGAATCAATGGTAGAAAGAGTATATACGGCTCAATAGCTGGCAGAAGCTGGTTAATCGGAACTAAAATTTAGCCTGCTGCTTCAGCGAGACCTATATTAACTAAGTGAAAGGTAAAGTTAAAAGATGATAATGTTTTACACGCCTGGCGATTTTGCGGGTTATATTATCTAAGATTTGCGTTCATGTCTTATAATGAATAACGCAAGCTGGCAATGCTATTAGTAAATTTTGCTAAGAAATCATGATTTTGCTACAATAACTAAGACATGTTTATTTAATATGTTTTGCGTCAGTGGGTCTCGGTTTTTGTTTTCGAAAATGAATTTTTATTTGGGGGTGAGGTGGAGGTCTGATAATCTTGACATTTTGACAGATGTCCATGTTAATAAAAAATAGTACCATTTTAATCAGAGATGGTGAAGTGTATGTAAAATGTATTCAATACAAAGACGGTTGGTAATCACTTTCTTCTTGCTTTTTAAATACTAGTACAAATAGGTCTTGGTGAGCTGGTCTTGCTCCTGTTTGAATGAATCAATATTATGATTTCTGACATTGGGCCGCAATAGTTATTTTGATTGCTAGACAATCCGTGTATGCTTCTTCATGTTTGGAATATGTAAGAAGAATAACATCGAACTACAAACCCTGTGGAATGGCCTCTCAGAAATTACATCGAAAAAATATCCTAATGTTTCCACACTTGTAAAGACATTGAAAAAGATGCGGTTCAGAACAAGGACAGAATGCATCGTAAAAGAAAAAGAAACGAGGAAGGTGACAACCGGGAACAAATTTTAGGTAAAATCCAGGAATTTATTCGGTGTAGCTGAGGAAAACCCTGGAAAACATCAGCCAAGATGTTGCCCTAAGATGTAGGTCAACCAGAACAGGTGGAGTATTTATTATTTTCTTTTTAACGCTCTGAGGTTGAAAGTTGAAACTCAACTGAATGTTCCGATTTACACTAAAAAAAATCCACTCATTTGCGTTAAAATCGGTGCAATTATCAATGTGCCGGCCCGAATTTTCTGTACGTAGTAACTACTGCATTATAGATGTCGCACGGGAGATGGTTAAGTATACATATTTTTATATTTTACATTGAAACAATAATACATTAAAGATAAAGAGAAGAGAACTTATAAGAAACTAGGTATGCTGAACCAAGCCGCAGCTCATATGGAACCAAGTCGAACAGAGCCGCGGTTCCTTATAAGCCAAGCCGTGACTCACTTTGAGCCGAGACGAATCGACAAGTGGCTCATTCTGAGCCGAGCCGAACCGAGCCGTGGCTCACTTTGAGTCGAACCGAACCGCAGCTCATTCTAGGCCGAGCCGAGCCGAATCGAGCCGCGACTCCTTCTGAGCCTAGCCGAACCGAGTCGATTCGTGGCTCAGTCATATTGAACCGAGCCGATTGCCATCCCTAGTTCGAATCACTTGAAAACTACACATTACCATAGATCTAAACAACACGTCGATGCAGTCCGAAATTATAACTCTCAGAAATTATAGAGTTACTATAGAATTTACTGCACATGCATATTTGCTATATAGTTACAACAAAATGTTAAGCATACCCTGATCAACCCTACAACATCTCATTCTTTAATCATATAAGTCCTTGCTAGTTGTTTAATTATATTTTCCTCTATACTTACCACAATTAAGAGACCGGCCGACCCAGCTACCATCTTCGCAAATAATCCTCCATGTTGTCTTGTCTCCAGTAATACTTGCGATACAATTAAAAGTCACTTCCGTTCCATCCGGAAAGCTGAATAAGAATGAAAGAAGACTAAGTAAACCAACAAATATCGGAGTTCAAAACAAAGAACAGAGACATATCCTCTTAGATAATAACTATAGAGAAGTAAAACGTTGACACAGATTACCAAAGTAAGCTATCACTTGACTTCTATTTATTTAATATTCTGAGACTTCGTCGTAGTTAGTAAGCTTCCTTATTACATACTTTTCTTTAATTCATAATGGTTAATCGTGTCCTAAAATTTTGCAGCGTTAATTTAACTAATTTCCCGACGTCTTTACAAGCATATTTTAATAGTTTTTACTTGAGCTTCTTTATCCTACAATAAATACCAGCCCGCAACAATGTTGCGTTTGACTGGTTGCATAACACTTTAGGACTTGGGTGACAAGTATCCGAACACCGAAATACTGTAACTAGGAAAAATAGAATAAGAACTTTTTTTTAAATAAAAGATACATTTCTTAACAATTCTTACTAAAAACAAAAATTCATTTTCATTATGCATAAGTAAAAAGAAAAGCATAGGGCCCGCCAATCGAAGAATATAAAAATTGACTGTATATGAGAGCGAACCCCATGTTTTTGTTTTTAGTCATGCATAAACAAAATTAATGTGTTTCTTAGTACAATTTTTTAAAGAATTTCATTTATTATTTTTTGCCTATAAAGATATATCACCACAGTAGTAGTATTTTTGCGCCAATGAATACCACATTTGATATTTTAATCATTAATTATTCTTGTTTTTCACAAACCTACTCCCGGACTTGACAGGTTGCTAATTATTTTTGTTACTCACAACCCTTGCTTCTCACCCCTTAACCGGCTACGAACAGAAAAATCTATACCGGAATGCCACAGGGCATTTGCCTTTTTTTGGACGAAGATAAAAATATAGAAAAAAATTAATGAGTTTTGAAAAGAAAGAGGAAAAGAGGAAAAAAAATTTTAATTTGTGATCCAAACCACAAGTGGAGATAATAAACTCAAGGCCTCCGGCCTAGCATTAATTTAGTTGAAGAAAAAAGGAGAACAGGTGGAGGTGATTTTTTTTCAAAACGAAATAAGAAATGAAATTACTATTGTTGATCATTGATATGAATGCAAGAAATTTTAAGTACCTTTGAATATGACACAAATAAATATATTTAGTAATTAGATTAGTTAAAAAATATTTATTAAAATATAATTATTTGATTTACATTAGTATGATTAACAATTAACTAACTGACATGAATTTAACTGTTTTGCTGACTTGTGTTGAATGAAGAGAATGGCATTTCGGCAGATCCAATGTTTAAAGTTTAACTTGCTAGCAGTTCCACTAGGTCTTCCTCCAAATACGCAATACACCACATATCATCAAGTCCACTCACCTCCTACCCTAGAACAAATCATTGCTTTCTTAACACTCACTTTCCTAAACCCTTTCAACAGAACTGTAATCCTTCATCAAATCGCCCTTGCCACCCGTGAAGTCTTCAAAATCCAACTGATAGGTACCTACTCTGGTCCGTATGTTTTCGCCTCCATAGCACCCGTAAATTGTGAGTAGCAACACAACATTATCATTCATCTTTCATCTACGTCATTGCATAGTACTCATAAATGTTGAATGTTGGGCTCACCTGTCTTATAAAAAATTCCTACAGACGCCCCTAGGGAAAAAGACTATTATCATCCTTCTGTCTTACGTGTGGCAAAGTGTTGTGTAGTCAATTGCACTTCACCTCCATTTCCCATATCGTACTCGTTGACTCCACTAAACCAAGTAACATGATTCAAAGTACATGATTATAAGCAGAACGCTTACAATGTTCATATTCAGAAATAATGAATAAATAAAGATATTGAAAATTACTAACAACCAGTAGACCAAAGTTACATCCTTATACTTTCTCCCTGGATTTCTCTGCTACACATGCATGGAATAAGGGCGTAACCCATAGAACACGAGTTGGATACACTTTGTGGGCCAGCAAACCTTGAAAAAATAACCCGGGAAAACAAAAGGATTTACGATTTATGATTATTAAATCTTTAATTAGTTACCATTCGTATCTTTTATTTACACACTCACTTGGTCCGTCAAGAGTTCTTAGCTCTTGATGGGGTACCTTACAGCCAAGCGTAGTCCCGTCTTGGGCAACAGATAAGTCTTAAGATTATTAGAGGCATCTTGGATTTATCTTTAGAGGAAGAATTCTATTTGATGAAACGACGTTACTACGAGTAAGGAAATATTATAGTATAGTATTGATGAGAGGTCATTGCAGTGTACAGAATAGAATAAAGGCTATTATTTGAATATACCTAAGGTTTGTGATCCATAATATTATCTTTCTAGATATTAATTGATATAAACAACGAACAAGTTTTATGATTAGACTTTGGTAAAGAAATTGGAAGTTCGGAAATTCTATGGAAACCCAGATCACAGAGTTTCTTATGAAATTCTGCATACAAGACTTTCATTTATAAGTAAACAAAAATAAAAATTGAATACCATTGGTCAATTATAATATTATAGTATCTTTAATATTAATAGTGCAGGTCAAAATGTACTTCTTTAAATGAACTGTGAGTAGTATCTTTGCGCCAATGAATACCACATTTGCATATTTTAATCATTAATTATTCTTGTTTTTCACAAACCTACTCCTGGACTTGACAGGTCCCTAATTATTTTTGTTACTCACAACCCTTGCTTCTCACCCCTTACCCGGCTACGAACAGAAGAATCTATAGCGGAATGCCACAGGGCATTTGCCTTTTTTGGACGAAGAAAAAAATATAGAAAAAAAATAATGACTTTTGAAAAGAAAGGGGAAAAGAGGAAGACAAATTTTTAATTTGTGATCCAAACCACAAGTGGTGATAATAAACTCAAGGCCTCTGGCCTATCATTAATTTAGTTGAAGAAAAAAAGGAGAACGGGTGGAGATGATTTTTTTGAAAGAAGTAAGAAATTAAATTATTATTGTTGATCATTGATATGAATGCAAGAAACTTTAAGTACCTTTGAATATGACACAAATAAATATATTTAGTAATGACATTAGTTTGATTAACAATTAACTAACTGACATGAATTTAACTGTTTTGCTGACTTGTGTTGAAAGAAAAGAATGGCATTGCTGCAGATCCAATGTTTAAAGTTTAACTTGCTCCAAGTGTTACATTTTGTTACCTTGCGGCAGATCCGATGTTTAAAGTTTAACTTGCTTCAAGTGTTAGATTTTGTTACCTTGTGGCAGATCCAATGGTTAAAGTTTAACTTGCTCCAAGTGTTAGATTTTGTTACCTTGCGGCAGATCCAATGTTTAAAGTTTAACTTGCTTCAAGTGTTAGATTTTGTTACCTTGTGGCAGATCCAATGATTAATGTTTAACCTTAAGGTTGTTGCGGTATAGTGGTGATGGTTACAGAAGATTATAATTGGACTGGTATTGAAACATTTGACTAATGCTGACTGATACATACATATGTGAAGACTTTAGTTGTTTGTTTTAGGAATAATGCTGATGGCAGAATGTTGCCTTATGACATAATTATATATTGAACTTACACACATTTGGACGTTTACTAAGCCGTTCGTTGTATTTTATTGAAACTAATGTGGAATATACGGATTTTTGAAGCTAGGAAACGCGCTTATTTTAGTTGAACCTTTGAATTGAAGCAAGGCTTTCATTGAGTTACTGCTGACATACGTTTGGAAGTCTACTAAGCCGTTTGTTGTATTTTATTGAAACAAATGTGTAATATACTGGTTTTTGAAGCTAGGAAAGGGCTGGTAAATTGCATAAGTGTTGAATATAAGTTGGTAATAACATATACAGGAAGTGATACAGAAACAAGAAGCTATTGTACTGAATAAAATGTAATTTGACTAAATTTGCATAGAAAAGCTCCCGAAAGCGCTGGTAAATTGCACAAATGTTGAATATAACTTGGTATTGACATACACCACAAGGACAGACACAGAAACAAGAACGTATTGTACTGAATAAAATGTATTTGACTAAAATTGCATAGAAAAGCTCCCGAAAGCGCTGGTAAATTGCACAAGTGTTGAATATAAGTTGGTATTGACATATACAAGAAGTAACACAGAAACAAGAACCTATTGTACTGAATAAAATGTAATTTGACTAAATTTACATAGAAAAGTTCCCGAAAGCGTTGGTAAATTACAGAAAGATGGCATACATGAGCAATATTATTGAATATCGTTGAGATGTACAGAAACTGAGAAAAAAGAACATGTGATTTTACTGAATGAAATACAATTTGACTAAACTCGAACTGAAAACCTTCCAAAACCTTGGTAAATTTGAAAAGGTTTGGATGCAGGACGTAAACCTCATGACGAAACGTGAATGTTGTATATACTGGTTTTGAAGCTAGGAAATGCACTCATTCTGATTTTGCCTCTGATTTTTAAAAAGTCGCCATTTTATAACTAATATGGCCGACATAAAATCTATTTTGCACATTGTTTGAGCTACAGAACTGAAATTTTATATGAAGACGTATTGTCATTTTTAGATTAAAGAAATATAAGAAAAGTTTTTATAAGTCACCATCTTTAAACAAATATGGCCACCGAAATGATTTTTTGAAAGAATACAGAGCGTAAGCGGGTAGAACTAAAAACTTGAAACTTGGTAGAAACGTTGACTACTGGAAAAGAATTACAGACATACGAGAAAGTTGTACAAAAGTCGCCATCTTTAAACAAATATGGTCGTCGAAAGGATTTTTTGAAAGAATACAGAGCCTAAACGACTAGAACTAAACACTTGAAACTTGGGTAAAGCGTTGACTACTGCAAAAGAATTACAAACATATTAGAAAATTGTACAAAAGTCTTTTCATGGATTGGACTCATGGTTGTTCTACTTGGTGTCTTTAAGGAAGAAAACGAGGGTGAAGTACTGACGAAGAAGAAAAAATAAAAGGTTTAGAGATGTGGAATTAGAGAACAGTGTACATTCCCTAACGAAAAGTGTATTTCTTCAAAAAGATTTTGAAGAAAGGCCAGTCAATCCATTCCTATTAAAACCAAGTGTTACCAATGTGTAAATACAGACACAAAACTTGGAATGGAGGCTCCCTGTTTTTTAAGAATGTGTATATCCCCAAAATCAAATGAGGTGAAAAATGAATTTGGTGAAATGGATATAGAAGATAGACCAGACAGTCCATCCCTATTAAAGCCAACGGTTACCAATATGTACCCCCATATTTAAATACAAACACAAAACCTGGAACGGAGGTCTCTTGTTCTTCAACAACATGTATGGAAATAGACATGTTACCAAATCAGAAGAAGGTGGAAAGTGAATTGGTGCACATGGATACGATAGTTAAAAGTGGACATGTCGTGTGCAAAATACAAAGTCATGATGATTTGCAGGAAGACATAAATATTCTTAGTAAATTAGCAGAACATCAAAGTGAATGTGATGAATTGGATAGTGGACGTGATAGGAAAGAGAAAAGTGAAAGAAAAGCAATATGTGCATGTGAACGAAACTTAATTGAGGAAACTTGTCTATTTGAAGCCATGGAAACTGCAAATTATGTTCGTTTTCCTTTAATTTGTGGTAGTTGTGTACAACAAGAAGGTAATCAATTTGCGCATGCTTGCATGGGATTTGGCTGGAATGAAATAAAACATGAACATTTGCTTAATGATCGAATGTGTTGTAGTGTATTTGAGCCTATTAATTTTAAGGCTTTATTTAATGTGTATGAAGTGAAACATAATAATTGCAAAGACTATACGATTGGTATATTTGAAGTGGGACTAAGAAATGTAGTGGAACGTAAACCGACTGAAGTTCAGAAAGTGTTACTTGTTAAAGATATTTTTGCTGAAGATAAGGAATGATTTTAGTGTGAAGAAAAAAATAGAATATAGATTTAAGAAGATTAATATGGTGGATAAAACATGCATTAGTGGTTTGCATAATAACAAGCATGCACAGTAGGACAAAAGACTATACGTATGTACATAGAAATATAGATGGAACTTATGTACCATGTAGGTATTAGATATTCGGTTTTGAAAGAAGAGCACGTCGATACCATGAACAGTATTTGTGTCACATACGGTTTACATAAATATGAAATACGATGGATTAGAAATTGTCCCATTGGGTGGATCCAAGTTGCGTTATGATGACCTAAACACCATTAGTTCTATTTTTTCCTGAAGGATTAAACCCTAAAAATGATTGAATATTCTACGGAACCGTTATGCGAAAAGTTATTGCTCTAAAGAGTGAGGTATAATTGAGGTGTGAGCATTGTGTGGAGACGTTAGTGACAGTTAACTTATAAGAAATACTTACAGTAAATACACGAGAAACCATGGAGGGATCACGTTACGCTAAAGTGATTACGAAAGAAGAACCATGTTGGTGTAGACCCGACTTTATAGATTTTGAATGTTTAGAAGAAATGCTAAAGGACTTTGACATTGAAAACAATCTTAGGTGTATCTGGTGTTACTACATGTTTGAAGAAGAAAAAGGTGTGTGTACTTGTGGACAATTTAAGAACAATGAATATGTGTTGCACATACTAACGAGTCCAGATTCTGTTCACGCGCTTTATGAACTGTTTAATAAGTTGCATTATTATACAAGAATTAACTTTATTCCCTTTCATCGGTGTTTGGTGGAACAGGTAAACATCCATCTGGACAATGTGGGTGAAATTCTGCAAGGGAAAGTAAAACCTAGTGAATGAAACTGTATAATAATATTTTATGTGAACTGTGTAATTTTATGCAGTGACAGTGTATTGATTAGTACTGTAGAAACAAAATCAAATTTAACACAAACTGTGAGACTAAAAAGAAAATTAGACTTAACAGAAAACTGTAGCTTTTGAAGAAAAAGACACTACTTGAACGTAAAAGGACATTTAAGTGAATTGGAAAATACCTTTTTTAGTGAACAAAACCTAAGTAATGTATATTGTGGTAATGGTTTTTTAAAAAATAAATAGTAAGGTGAAATATTTACATGTTTTATTTTTATGTGCTTTCAGAATTATGATAAGATATGCAGTATTTATAATACTGTGTTTTAATTTTGAATATTATTTGTATCCTTTAAGCTCAGGCTGACATAAAAATTTTGTTTGATTTACATAAAATTTGCATTTGATAGATTTAATGTTATAGAAATAAAACCTTTGCGTACAATTATTAGAAAATTATTGTAACTGTTTTTAGTGTTTGGACTACTCGATTTAATACATAATCAAATAACTGAATGACAGACAAAAAGCATATAGTACTTTTTATATGTGTAAAAGCTTAATGAAAGTGGGTTTTTGATTATTTAATTGAATGGTCTGCATTTTAGTTGAAGATCAAAGAACAAACTTTTATTTTGTTAGGGAATAGTTTATTGTGTTTCAAAATTAAAGTTTAGTATACGTGTGGGTAATGTGGACCCTAAAAGCAACATCACCATTTAAAAATGCAAAATTATGATACACAAATATATTTTTATTAATATCACAGACTTCTTCACACATTGTAAACATCCAGACTTGCATTGGAAATTTAGGTAAATCATCATTGCAATCTAAAATGCTAATGGAAACAGAAAATATAGGGTACACATTGAACAGTAATATTCGTATCACAAGTGCAAACAAAATTCTTGACATATACTGTAGCATCTGAAATCTGATGATGTTGATATCGTACGTTGGATATAATTTTAAAATCTTTTGTATTTGTGGGTGGAAACATTAAATCGAAATATTAATGTTTGTCCAATATTTTGTACAACTGTCACAGCAAAACAAACTATTATTCTTACTTTTACTAAATGTAGCATATACATATGCTGTTTCAGAATAAACCGAACTAGTTTTAATTTGAAGGAAGTTGTAGTATTAATACAGAATCACGAAATAATAGGAAGTACGATTTTATTTTTTACCTTTATAGACATTAAAGGGTGACAGGATGAGGAAAAAGGATTAGGGAAGCTGAAGGGCAGAGTGTATGTTGATTGTGTTATTTTTGCATTTGCTGGACGCAATTGCATTTAAAAGCAGTAAGGATTGTTGAGTGTTGCAATTAACTTATGACATATCGAATGCTACGCAAACACTACCACTCATTCACAATCAATCAATCCAAATATTTGTTTAATTAAACTATAGAAATGAAAATACTATGAAATTAACTTTGGAAAAATGTTACGGAAGAAAAAAAAGCAACCAATGGTGGAAAGACAATGCATCTTTCATATAATTTATAATCTGATATTTTCAGTAAAGAAAATGCAAAATGGATTTTTCTTTACATTGGAATAATATTTTGTTATCCAACGAGACGCATGTCTATAAAATGTATTCTCTCTTTATCCTCTTAAAATAAAAATAGGAATCACAGCTTACGAGTTGTGTTCCATATTTAGTCCTTTCTTTTTTACTAGCAGTATGAAAAACATTTTAAACCGAAAAAGATCTTTTATTGCGTTATGGTAACGAAGTATTGGATTAATCTCTTGTAATTACAGATCATTGTGCATGAAAATTTAACAGTACTTCAACAAATACGTTTATCGTCAAAGACATGTTAAAGAAAAGTGCGATCACAAACTAAAACATGTATTTGTAAATTTCTTAATGCATAAAATATAATTTCACATTTCTCTAATATACAAAATATAAAAAAGCAAAAACGCGTAAATTTTAAACTAACTTTTGAGATCAGTGAAAACGAAATTTCCGTTCATCAAAAGATTAGTACAGGCAGCTTTGCAAATACAATTAATAATAGTTATATCACAATCATTTTAAAAAACTGTGACATCTTAACAAAAGACGTAATCTGTACAGAAGACTTATGCAAGGGTTTTATCTAATAAAATTATTTAAGAAAATACTTCATGAGACGTAGCTATACTAAAGTTCACAGGTAGAACGACCAATCCATTCTATATCAGTCAAACTGATATTTCTCTTATCGATTTTTACATTTTGCGTACAACAGTTATGGGAAACTTAGATTCACTATTCCAAATGGTAACAAAAATCACACGAGTTTTTGAAAATAATTAGGAATAAGAATAAGTTCTTTCTCTAAAGTATCATTTTAAGTTGATACTGCAGAATATGAAAACAAAAAACCTAACACAAACAAAGAGAGATTACCACAACAAATCAAACAATTACTATTACATTACATGATTCTTTTTTGTTTCCGTAACAATAAATTTTAACATGTAGTGCAACACAAAAACTTTTTATTGACACTTGCACAGAATTTTCTTAAAATGAAGTTAGATTGTCAAAAAACTTTTTAAACAAAAGACTGACATACAATGTGAGAGATCTTATTCTTGATGTGCAAAATTATTTTCTAAATAAAGTTACCTTGTACAAAAAAGATTTCATTTATGACATGGTCATGAAAGATTTTAGAAAAAAGATTGGCATGCAATGCATCAAAAACTTTTGGTTAAGCAGAAACAAAGGTTTTTCTACAAGTATTCTGTCATAAAACATTAGAAATATTCTTACCAACAAAGAAAACAAAAAATATTTTATACTTTCAAATACTGAATTCTGTTGAAAAGAAAAAAAGTTCCAACTAAAAAAGTTCACAAACAGAAAACAAAAATAAGCTGTTCTGAAAAAATGTACATGCAACGAAATACTCTACAATACAAAAAGCAAAATGGTTTCATACTTTTCGATTTGTCATGCAAAATAAAAGCTATAACTATGAAATACACAAGCAAGCAAGCTTTTTAGAAAGTTTCTCAAAAGATAAAAATAAAATGTGTACTTAGAAAAGACATTTTCAAACAATAACAGAAGATCCAAATGAAACAGGTACTAGAACGAAAACTATTTTCTTTTATTAACAATGATTTGCATGGAAACACTTTCTCATCTTAGGTTATGTTATTATACTGTAAAATTGAATGAAGGAGCAAGTGACTCAGTAAAATCACAACGCAATACTTTTTCATGTTACGTTAGTTTCTTTACATCTCTTCTTGAAGAAAAAATCAAACCGACTCACCGAAATTCATATATCCATACTTCATACTCAGGCATTGTTGGATTGCATAACCTTACACGGGCAAAAATCAAGGATCCATTATACTGTAATGTTGGGCTGCATAACCTCCCAGGTGCAAAAAGACACCCAAAAAGGAAACGCCAATTCGAGTCCCTGAAATTTATCTGTCAACCTTGCACTTATAAATTTCGAGTAAAGAAGTACATTTTGACCTGCACTATTAATATTAAAGAAACTATAATATTATAATTGACCAATGGTATTCAATTTTTATTTTTGTTTACTTATAAATTAAAGTCTTGTATGCAGAATTTCATAAGAAACTCTGTGATCTGGGTTTCCATAGAATTTCCGAACTTCCAATTTCTTTACCAAAGTCTAATCATAAAACTTGTTCGTTGTTTATATTAATTAATATCTAGAAAGATAATATTATGGATCACAAGCCTTAGGTATATTCAAATAATAGCCTTTATTCTATTCTGTACACTGCAGTGACCTCTCAGCAATACTATATTATAATATTTCCTTACTCGTAGTAACGTCGTTTCATCAAATAGAATTCTTCCTCTAAAGATAAATCCAAGATGCCTCTAATAATCTTAAGACTTATCTGTTGCTCAAGACGGGACTACGCTTGGCTGTAAGGTACCCCATCAAGAGCTAAGAACTCTTGGCGGACCAAGTGAGTGTGTAAATAAAAGATATGAATGGTAACTAATTAAAGATTTAATAATCATAAATCGTAAATCCTTTTGTTTTCCCGGGTTATTTTTTCAAGGTTTGCTGGCCCACAAAGTGTATCCAACTCGTGTTCTAAGGGTTACGCCCTTATTCCATGCATGTGTAGCAGAGAAATCCAGGGAGAAAGTATAAGGATGTAACTTCGGTCTACTGGTTGTTAATAATTTTCAATATCTTTATTTATTCATTATTTCTGAATATGGACATTATAAGCGTTCTGCTTATAATCATGTACTTTGAATCATGTTACTTGGTTTAGTGGAGTCAACGAGTACGATATGGGAAATGGAGGTGAAGTGCAATTGACTACACAACACTTTGCCACATGTAAGACAGATGGATGATAATAGTCTTTTCCCCTAGGGGCGTCTGCTGGAATTTTTTATAAGACAGGTGAGCCCAACATTCAACATTTATGAGTACTATGCAATGACGTAGATGAAAGATGAATGATAATGTTGTGTTGCTACTCACAATTTACGGGTGCTATGGAGGCGAAAACATACGGACCAGAGTAGGTACCTATCAGTTGGATTTTGAAGACTTCACGGGTGGCAAGGGCGATTTGATGAAGGATTACAGTTCTGTTGAAAGGGTTTAGGAAAGTGAGTGTTAAGAAAGCAATGATTTGTTCTAGGGTAGGAGGTGAGTGGACTTGATGATATGTGGTGTATTGCGTATTTGGAAGAAGACCTAGCGGAACTGCTAGGAAGTAAGAGTTATTTGGATCATCAGGGTGAGGTTTAGGTCTGCCTGGACATTTATTGGAAAACGTAGGACATTGGCTATTACATTTGCTGCATTTAGGTGGGTTTGATAGATTGCTTCATGTTTTCGTTGATTTCATTTCTGATCAATAACCACACTTGGGTAGATTGCGACATTCGTAAGTTAAATGGACGGTGTATGTTTGATATTTTTAGTATCGGAGTGGTAATGCTGCTTGAGTTCATGATGGTTAAACCTTGTATCTGTGTTTATATATAAATACTCCGAATTTAAGAAGTTGATCTATAGTGTTTGATCTGGAGTTAGCATGCGGACAGTGTAGCTAGGTGTTCCAATCTTAGTTATGATTCGTAAGCACTTAGTGATGGTGTGTGTCCGGAGTTGGGCTTCTATTTCGTCATCAGATGTGTCTGGATTTAGTCATCTGATTACAACTGCTAGCTGTGGACGTCGGCATGGTGGTGGTGGTATCTTGACTATTCTGGTGGTAAATGTAATAAGATATTTATTTGTGCCGCATATTTCGTAACTGTATTTGTTGCGAATTGTAGTTGCCAGGTTGCTGTCAGTGGAGTAAATTATGATGCCGTTGCATGTAGTTATGATTTCCCTTATAATATTTCGTGGAACGCATTTGGTGAGTTTTTGGAGCAGTTGTTTCGCTGCCTGACAGCGTGAGTCGAAACGAGTTAACAAAAATGAGTGTACGGGTGCAATTGTAGTGTTCTTCCTGGTCAGAGAAAGAGACGTTAATGAATTGTTCTCAATCTGAGCCAGAATCTGAAACACTGAGGGTGTATGTTTGTTCGGAGGCAATTCATCAGTGCCGGAAGTTCGAATCGATAGAGATTGTGATTTTGTTCCAGATGATGTTGGTTGTCTAGAATCATGTGCATGTTTGGTGACTTTGCAGACGAATGTAAGCTTAGGCGTTGGGGTAGATGATGCTTGATTTACAACTAATTGTAGCCGATGTTTTCCAGATATTGATTTAGGCATGCTGCAATGATGCCAATGCAACGATAGAAAATATTCAGAACGTGAACAGAATAGTCACTGGCCACAGAGCAGCTAGTGATAAGAAAGTTAGAACAGTTGGACTGAAGTACTACAGATGACGGTGTAAAATGAAAGTGAGAAAACCCGTAGGGAAAATTGCCCAGGAAGTATTCAACATTTCTGTAATATGAATCGAAAAGGAGGCTATTGGCTTGTTCAGTCTGGCCGTCTAAAAGAACTTATTGGAGCGAAAAATGGCAAGGAATAATATTAATAACATGGGAAGGGAAGATAAACCTGATTACTTTGGTCCATAAACTACGTAGATGGCGTCTTAATTCAAGCTGAGCACGTGCGCCTCGGTATTTTTTTTTTTTTTTTGCAAATTGCTGGTCACCTGAAGGGTGGGTAGTGCGCTTTAAGGGGTTTCGCCCTCTGTTAAGGAAGGAGTTGATTGTGGGAATAATTGGATGAGGTTAGGGGGTCTATGGGGTACATTATTTGCCTATTCATCAATTAATCATGATAGTAAAAGTTTGTACTTATATTCATCTTTGAGGTATGAAGAATTCGATGATGATGAAATGGGAGTGGGATGCAGTAGACGTCACAACAAGGGAAACATTGAGAACGGATGATTGATTATATCTTCTTACGTAGGAGCGTTCGTAGGTACTATGAGAGAAAAGTGAACTCTCTGGAACAAAACTGATGGGTCCAGTGCTAAGGATGTCCGTGAAGGTGAGTGATAATTATGAATGATCATGTGAAAATATAGAAACGTGATTCTATTAAGCTGTACCCATTGTAGGTGTAATCGAAAGGTAGACATATGAGCCAGTAGGTTGCCTGTAGTTTGACTTTAAAGACGTTTTGTGCGGTTTCTTGTATGTAGGAAAGGATTGTGTGAAGAGCAAACGAATGTATGTTTTGGAATAAGATAGTAACAATTGCTAGGAACTGATCTATCGTGGGAGGTGGAAGTTTCGTGTGGAAGGTTGAGGGGAGAGACGAAGTGGGACAGTGAAGTGGGATGTTTCATGGTTGAATTCAGGACGGCTTTTACATTTATGGGATGAGCTTCACCGCACTGACTGCATCTCGGAGGCTGTTGGAGATTAGAACATTGTATGTGATCCTGAACAGTAAGCGCAGTTTGGAGTATTAGGGCAAACTTCGGTGTCATAAGCATTATACGTCTGGCAGTTTTCACATCGAAGCCGAGTGGCGGAGCGTCGCGAGATGATTCTACTCTATGGCGTGTCTTGTATATTTTGGCTCCATACTGTAGTATGTCTATTGATTATGGTGTGGTGTGAATATCCTAATCATATATCTGGCTGTTCCTAGTGTTTTTATGCGTATGCATTTGGTGATGAAGTGTCCTTCTGCTTTGAGTTAGTTTTATGCTTAAGTGTCAGATACATCTAGTTCAGCTTCACGTATTACGACGGATAGCCTTGGTTGTCTCCTTAGATGAAGAGGTTGTTTGATGGTTCTAGTTGTCATAAACATAAGATTGGCTTGAGCACCAAAGATCTTAAAACTGTGCTTATTCCTGATAGTTATTGCTAGATGAGCGTCTGGAGATTTCTAGTCTTGACTATTTCGAAGATGATGTTTCTATGGACTTATTTGGTTAGTTGTTGAAGCAGACGCTTCGGAGTTTCGAACTTTATGTCAAAATTGGTGAGTAGATAACAATAGATTGGAGCCTGTTGGTTGACAGAGAGTTGTCGGTGAAAAGATGCGCCGTCGGAGATGTTCATGATCTGATCTCTGTCTGATTCATTGAGTGTTTGTGTTTTCTTATTAGATGTTGAACTGCCGGAATGACATTGATATGGTGATGGTGATCTAGAACTGGTTGATGTTGCTTGTGGACTTTGTCGTCGATGTTTGTTGGTAGATCCTAGAAATACTGGTCTTGACTCAGCTGAGAATGATGTTTGTTGTTGAACTACAGGTTGAAGATAGTGCTTTCATGTCGTTTTCAGCATGATGAAGGATAAATGATAAGCTGTGCTGAACAACAAGATGAGAATGTTACTAGAGACAAGCGCGCCACTGTAAAGTGCGATTCTGATATTATAATGTCAGAAATGATCAGTAGAGTGGGTCGAAGAAACGAAAAATTTCATGTCGAAATAAAATAGTGCGGAATAGTCGGTACTCATAAAAGGAAGTCGATTGGCAAAACATAAAAGTGGATTATATTTTACCCTTAGGCATCGAGGATAAATATTTTCTAAATATGTTATCTTTTTCAAAAATCAATTTGAGTGCTTCCTATACAGCTTTCCGTTTTTTTTAAAAAAAAATGTTGTATAAGCGTGTTTAAATAAAAAAAACGAGGTCATAAGGTAGTGGAAAGGTGAAGGGAAGGTGAGGGGAAAAGTGTATATTTGCCCCAAAATGCGATTTTGCCGTATCATTTGTAAACGACATAACTTTACTAACTAAGCATGTAATACTACTTGATGTATTCCATAGAATAGTTTAGAAGGTCTGTTCAAAAGTTTTTCTATTACGTCCCCTATCATAATAGCCACCATCTCCCAATGTTTACTATGGTCTCCGCGCTGATAAAGCCAATTTTTTTGTTAGTGCAATAAACGCTTATTTCCTCTAAGCGAATACGCCTTTCTTTACATCTATTGTACGACGAACTTTGGATAAATATCGAAAAAGTGCGAGTGCCGCAACACCGCATTGCTTCAGTTTAGCCAAATTGTCGGCAAGGGAAACGTGTTAATACCGTCGCGCTTTGACTAATTTTTGTTTGTGATCCCGTCAGTTGTTAAAGAGAGCGATGGATATACGTTACAGTGACAGTTTCATGTTGGCACGCGTTGTTTCGGCTATGGCTGATCGACCTGCGAGGCATATTAAAAGAAGGAAATTTATTTGCCCTACATTTGGCAATTCTCAAGATCTGCCTTCATCTCAACTCGCTTCTTACAATGAAGTGTTATTTTCTGTTGTCCATGGGAGAAACAGTGTAAATGTGTGCAAAAAAAAATAATGGCTTTTTAAAACACCATGTCGTGATTCGCTCTCCGGGGCGGACGAAATCAACAAAACAAGGGGGCGAAAAGATAACGTTGTTCGAAGAGCATTTCTGGGAGTCGATCTAATAGAACACTATGAGGAACCTATGTCCAACTAGTCAAACACATTTGGGGGCTGGTATCGAACTCACTTAGCCACTAAAATGCAGAGGATACAATTTCGGGATAACAGGAACAGATAAATACATTTAAAGGTGTACCAGGTTATGCTACCGAAACCTCAACTGAAAATCGCCAACGCAATGCTTACAGAAAAGCTAACTTACTCAGATAATTGTGTTATTACTCCAACTGCCAATATCTTTCAAAATGTGAAACTGAAACAAAATTATTCAAGATTTTCACAACTGCTTGGTCTTCAACTAGAGAATTGTTCATAAGACACATATTTGCACTTGGTTGCACTCTTCACTTTAACAAACATTCGGTGACAGTTAATAGAGTTCCCAACTGCGCCACTTCCATAACTGACAACAATGCCTATTATCTGGACTCTTATTAACTGTCACCCTTAAAACAAGCACTTTTACTGAAAATTTGGTTAAGTTCAACTGCCAGAAAATACTTAAGATTCACTTTCAAAACTAAGTCCAAAATAAACAAAATTCGCAGAGTCTTGGACTCTGCAAATAACTGTATTTGCGCGGAGTGGAATAGCAATTAACGAAGTTGACGGATGAAAGTCGTGTGCCAAACTGCCATGCCAATAAAGGGACTCAATAGGTTTTATATGAAAGGTAATTTAGCTTGTTGAATCTTGCATCGATTTCATAACGTCAGTGCTATTTCAAGGATTAGTGGTCTGTTTGTGGAAATGAGTAACTAGCAGGGTTGTCAGGATAAAGGATACGTTATTGGCATGTAACTTAAGGTTTGCTCTGATTTACAGATTGCAGTATTGTGAAAAAAGTATTTAATTATAAAGTTTTAAACCATTGTTGCAACATTTAGAATAAACGATATAAAAAGATCAACAATGTCAACATATATAAAATGTTGGTTTTAATGTCCTTTGGTTGGTCAATTATTGTAACTGTCTTCGTTCATTGGTTTTGCTGTGTGCATTACGTATGTTAAGCAATATATAGTTGATGGCCCTGGAACATATGAGATGTTCTTTCTTATATAGAATCAAATGAAATATATTTTTAAATATACTCTGGATGTGGCTATTATTATTTATCAAGTAAATATCTATTGAGTTCAAGATCAGTTCTTGGTGAACATTTCGGCACGACTACATTTGGCGCAGTCGGTAGGATCAGTTAAAGATGAACTCTTTTATTATGTTAGAACCATTTGATATCCATCAAAATAACGTTTACAGGTATTTGGAATGCTTTGATCGTATTTGTGTTGCACAGCAAATTCCAGAAGTGAGAAAACGAAGTATATTGCTGCTTGTAGTGGGATCTGAAGCATATAAACATTAAAAGAAGTATTTGCAGCGGATTTGCTAGTAAACTAGTCATTAGACGAGATAAAGGATAAAATGCGGGAGGTAATTTGGTAGCAAATCAACTGAGATTGTAGAACGTTATAAGTTTCATCTGTTGAGGCAAAAAGACTTCAATCCATTGTAGAATTCGTGCGTGCCTTGAAGAAGCAAGCTATCAAGTGCGAGTACGGTGAATTCACCGATATTATGCTGAGGGATCAGTTTGTGTTTAGGGCTATCAGATGATGCAATACACAAGAAGCTCCTCGCAAAACATAAGTTGAAATTTGTGAGAGCAAAGGAGAGAGCATCTTTAGTCGAAAAGGTGAATGAGGAATCCCAGGTACTAAGAAGAGTTGGTGCTGGTGAACGAGAAGTGTTGACAATCGAACAGTCTAGACGATTCGTGGATACAAGAGGTTGTAGTACTTATACTAGTCACCAAAAAGGATAAGTTATGTGGTAGATGTAATAAAGTACATGATTTAGGTAGGTGCAGTGCTATGAATGTTATCTGCTAGAATTGTCGACAGGAAAGTCATTTGGCCATCGTGTGTAGGCGAAGATATATTCGAGGTGTAGAGGTTGAGGAGCAAGCAGAATGAATAGAAGGGCAGAATGAAGGTATCAAGAGAATGAGATCCAATTTCTAGATCAAGTGAAATGAGAGAACTTAACAATTAAAACTGGGTCTGGGATAGGAGTGTCAGTGGATCAACAGATTCAAATTCCATTAATAATCTTATTTGTAGGATCAGCGAAGTGTGAATTCGCTCTGGTTAATGGGTCGTTCTTGAATTTGATGCCATACCAACTGTTAGAGACAATGTGTTATGAAAATAGAATAGAATACAATCCAGTGATCTTGCATTTAGTAAATCATTCTATGGTGAATGTAATGGCGACAATAGGTCTGCAAGTTAAATATAAACAACAGATATTTTGGTTAACGTTTGCAGTGGCAGATAGGGCAATGACGAATGGAATAGTAGGGTGCCCTGGCATGGATCTAATGTTACCTGGTTGGTCAACAAAGTTATTGGGTGATTGGTATGAGTTAGATTGTGAATTAATAAAAGTTTCTATTGCGAAAATGAATATAGAAAGTAAAGAGAGAAACATTAGCCAAGCATTGGAGTGGTCTAAAAGATTGGAAGATATGGTCACTACAATTGATGGTAATTGTAAATTATCTTTAACCATGCAGATGATGGAATGTAGTAGGCGGATGCAAGAAATAAACAGAGGCCTGGATCAAGTCGACAGTTTTCATTCTGCTGTGGATTTATGTGAACAAACAGATAGAGCAGGCTTGTCAGACTAATTTTAGTTCAAAGGTAAAACAGGAGGACTAAACAGGAGGAAATGGTAGTGCAAACGGAGTTTAGTAATACAGAGAAAGTAGAGCAAGAATATCAGATTGAAATGTGTTGCAGTACATTATTTCAATCTGAAAACATGTATAAGAATAAATGGGAAGTTTGTCTGAAGGAGCAATCGGTAACTGGTAACTCGTTTGAGGAAACAGAAGAGTTGAGTGAAGGTGAAGATGAAAGTAAATCGCCAACAGGATTGGTTCGAATGGAGAATGAGAGAGAACTGGCCATGAGTTAAAAAGCAGCAGGAAATGAGAGTTACATAAAGGGTAATTTCAATGAGGCTATTTCACATTACGAAAGAGCAATACAGTTGCATCCTTTTGAAATGGTCATTTATGGAAATATATCTGCTGCTTTGTTTCAACAAGGAAGATATGAAGAGTGTATAGAGTGGTGTGAAAGAGCCATTGATGCGAGTCAACAAAATTTTGCTTCGAAGAACAAAATATGTAAAATATACGAGAAGATGCACTTAGCTCAGAAGGAGAGGATAGAGAAATAAACTGTTGAAAGCCAATAGAAGGGTTGCAAATGGAGGAACAGCTGACTGATAATCTGATGTTGGAGATCGAAGAAGTTAAAAGTTCATTCTGTTCTGAAGAAAAGATTGAACTGTTACAGGGAGAAGCGGTTACATGTGAATATATGGGAAATGGTGGAGAGATAGAGAAGGAAAAAATGATGAGTGCTGGGGCGATACAAAGTGAGATTAGTAAGGTATCGATTGCCACACGTTGCAATTAATTTGTCGCTTACGTCGCTCTCAAGATTAGTTATATAAATTTACCTTTTTGGATATTGAAATTTATTGTAATTTAAATTGAAAAACTATTTGATAGGCATTTCTGTTGAATGTTTTCCAATATTAAACACTTTCGGATATAGCTAAAAGAAAGGGAAAGTAACATTTAAGAGTTTCCAAGAAAATTGTTATTTTGAACAATATGGTTTAGGAATTATATATGTGTGTACGGAAAGCCGCTTTACTTGGCGCAAGGATATTAAATTAGCATTTCGCGCCTCAACTAACTAAAAAGACTAAATTTAAGAAATATCAAAGTATCAAATAATTATATAATTAATTTTGGAATCTTTTAACACAAATTGTCATTTTCTAAATTATTTCTAAAGACAAAATTATCTGTAATGAAGCTATTTTGGTTCGGCGGAAGCCTCCCTACCGTCATTTAAGCATACTATATAAGAGCCTGCATCTCCTTTATGAGTGCTTCTTTCTGCTGTTTCGGCCCAAGTAATAAATAGGTGTTATAGAAAACCTATTGTTTTGTTTCAGATGTTCCGGCACGACTACACAGATGCCGGCACGGCTACACAGATGTTAATCTATCCAAACAGATGGCAGTGGCGGCTCGTGGTCAAAATCGTAAGTGAAGTGCATCCAAATCATTAATGTACCCATTCTCTATTCATCCCGAATTTCCTGGACTGACTGGTTTACCCGTAATGCCGCTTATCATCATATTAAATGTTGATGAATATTTGTAGAGAAATTAAGTGCTAAATTTGGGACCCACTATAAATATGTAAATATAGTTGAAAATATGACAAATTTCGCCGACGACTGAGCGTGGGAACAACAAACACGCCCAAGAAATGTTAGTATACGCCCAAGAAAAATGCAGTACTTTAATAAATTTCATTTACAAGAAGTCATTCGGCAGTGGCAAAGTTAATTTTGTAGAAGAATTTTCCACTTGTAGAACAGAGAATAAAGTACTAGACTGGCATACTGTAGTTATACAGTATATTTAATGTTTATTTGTATAAAGGTCATTAACTGAGAAGAGTACTAAATAACAGCCTAACTTAAAATTTTCAAATCAAACATTCCACCTTTTAAATGTGAAGCAGGAAGGACGGAATAAACTAAAACACCAGTTGCATGAACTATCGCAGCGTAGGGATTTGAACTGAGACTCTGTCCTCCTTTTCAGAGTACTATACTCAGCGACCTAACGTTGTATTATTATAATTTGTGGTTTGATACGCACATTTCCAATGCCGATATTAGACGGATTCAAATGAACGTACAGTGCATTAGTGACGGGGACCGAACAGCCGTAACTCAGTTGGTAGAGCGTCGGTTTAGCAATCGATAGTTCTTAGAATTGTTCCCAGCGACCGCCATCCTGATTGATGTTTTTCGTAAGCCACACTAAGGAAATGCAGGGATGGTAGTCTATTTCCATGCTTGGGATGGTAGCTACTGAACGAAAGTTGCCTAAATGCCATGCAAAGAGAAAATCACTGATGAAAATTATATCCCGTGAAAATGCAAATGGAAAGAATAACTAGGCTTATATTCTAGGTCTTGTAAATGTGGAAAAGTGATGGCTTTCTCAACCCGAAAATTATTTGAACACAACCAGCATTGAAGGACCTTTATACATGTTGAGCGCTGAAAGTTTAATATTACTATTAGAGGAAGGCAATGGATAGAGAGAAAAAATACCAATGAAATTAGATGATGGCCTGTTTAAAATATTCTTCGTGACATTTTCCGTTTTCAGACTCCTTTAAATTCAACTTATTTTCTGCTTCAAAATTTAGTATTCGAACAATACATACACAGTGATTTTTTCAGATGCAGTGCACAATTTTAGAGTAATGTTTGAAGTTTAGTTTAATTTGCATTTAAATTACTGGCATCTAAGGTCTAAGCTCGTTATACCTCTGAAGAATGGCGTCCCTTGGCGAACATTTTATTACACCTAAAGCGAGAGCCGAGCTGGCGTTCCTTAATTGCTATCCCATTGCGAAACACCTGCTTTCGAAAACCCACCAATAGGCCATCTTGGCTGATGTTTTTCCAGTTTTCGTGCTCTCACAGCGGCTTGATGCTGGGACAGTTCCTTTCTTTTACTTTGCCCATCCTGGCCTATTGTAAACAAAACATGACTAAAGGCTATAAATAAAATTCAATTCAAATACACTCGTAACGAAATTGATATTGAATTTTAGGTGATGGTTTTGAAATCTTTAAACGAATAAAAAATCCCGTGGATTTTTCTTTATTAGGCCTAATGTGTCAAAATCACACAAAATTACTTTGCTGATGAAATCAGGAACTCCCAACATAATATTTATTAAGAAAAGTTATAAATGATCTTACAATTTACCAGCAGTCCAGCATTGACGTATTAAGCGTGTAATCATTCAGCGAGCTCAACTTAAGACGGAAATGAGATGAATAGAACGTCCAAGGTCTCTATTCTAGATGATATCCAGGAATTAATGGAGGAAATATGAAAATATCTGTCAGAACGCATGGATGTTCAAAGGTTTATTGAACTTATGTTGGTTGTTTATCAATGATCTGTGATGAAAGATTACTAGGCGACGTGGACTGAGCATGTATAAATAAGGGTGAGAAAAAGGAACGCAGCAGACGGCATCTTTTAAATCTATATATTCGGACTAAAAATGCAATTAATATTTACACATATGGATAAAGTTTGACGAACACCCCTTTAGTTCCAATCATGACCATCTTCGTAATTCTAAAAATCCATTCCACCACGTCTTACAAATCAGTGAAATCTCTAATATATCAAGTTATCGTAAACTGAAATATTCTACATCAACCCAGTGTACATTTTAAGTAAGGTTAGCATTTTGTAAAAATCAACCATTAACATAGTCATATATTGAGACTGGATTCTATAGCTTAGTCATATAGCTCTTACATAACAACAGAAGTAGAACACTTCAAATTAATTCGTTGTATCTAGCATTGTGCGCCTGGATTAACTCACTTGGCACTAGGTCAAGGCCATGTCAAAATCGTCATTCCGTTTCACTATACATACATGAACAAAACACGAACAATTGTACAGGTACACATGGTGCTGATACAGTGGGGACAAATTTACTTTACTTGCACACTGAACAGTCGAAACTCGGAAGAGAAGTAACTTCGTTGAAAGCAGATTGCAGGTTCTCTTCCGCTATCCTCAACGCTATCTCGCACTGGCCAGTATAGCATGTAGCGTCTAGGTTGTCATAGCAACCAGAAGTTCATCGTCCCGTCAACGGAAAGATTTTCACCGCGGTAAAATTGTCCCCGCCATAGAAAGCACATATAGCAAGATTTTTTCGAAGGTATATAAAAGTAATGTTTTCAACTTCGTAAGAATACAGTGCCTTCCAGCGCTAGAATATTTACTTATGCTGCATACAAAATTAGAAACAGTTTATTTGATTTTCTGCTGGAATTTTGTTATGCTCCTTCATTTTCTTTCAGAAACAATGTTTGTTTATTTAGTCAATGAAAGAACAAAATAATAGGTGAAGTACAGCTTCACTAACTTCATCTGAAAAACCGCCACTGACAGATGGTTGAATGTCTATCAATAAAAGCTATGGCGGCTTCAAATAATTCTGTGACAAACTCCATCAATTGTTTCTTGCGGAAAGCAAGCACATATTGACTAATCACGGAACCATATTCCAAGTACTTGATTGATCAGGTGTTCGTCGTATCGGATGGTCAACAGAAATTATTTTACACATGTGAAGTGATCTTTTTCATAATTCTCGCTAGGAATATTTGCGCAATCAATCTTATGTATCGTTCTCAGGGTAGCGGATGAGTTGAATCTAGTTGTCTTATTACAAACACACTTGCATCAATTGTCTTGTGAGAATGAGAGGAATGGTATCATGCTATAAATCTAATACTGACTGCTGGTGATTCAGACTCGAAATTTCTGAAGCCTTCGAAGTATCCCGTTTATTTTCTCAATCTTAAAGCTAATACAATCTCTTATGAACTACCAAGAAATAGTAACAAAAAACAATTTTAATTCCCGAAATTCCGAATTTTAAATATGTACACCACAGCGCTGTTTCGAGGAAAGGCTGAAACTTGCGGTAAAATCTGGCTACTCAGCAGTGAATTTCTCAATTGTTGTAAATGACGTGCTAAAGAAGATGACAAGGCAATAATTCCAGGCGTAACAGAGAAGAGAATGGAACAAATTGTAAAGGCTTAACATGGCCAATACCGAAAAATAAGGAAGTCATTAAACAGGGACTTCAAAAATAGTGCTTTCCAGAATAACACCAAGAAATTTAAAGAAATTTCTGCCATATTTTTATGTTGCCGCTTGTAAATGTCCAATGTCCTATAATTGTGAGTGCGAAAAGATGATTGAACGATTGATAGTTGTAAACCGTAATTGTTAACTGTGCCTGTGAAAAGTCAACAAGGACTACACCGTTGGAAATAAAATTCATGTACTACCAACGGCATCAGAAATTCGGCAAAACTCGATCATCAGACTTAAAAGAAAGCAATATGAAGAATACATTGTGAGTGAAGTATTTGAATGCAGTACCTTAAATAATTATAAAGAAAAGAAATGGATAGTAGCTTTTCTGATACAGATGATTCGGTTGCAGATGTGGAGTTAGGTCCTTCACATTCAAATCATCGTCGACTTCGTGGATGAGACTGAAACTTAAAGCAACGGTTATGACTTCTGCCCCTTTTCATGTTTCAGATAGAGCAGCTGCTGATATTGCATATAGCGTTCTTACAAACATCTACATTGATTTACAAACATCTGTACAAAGTGAAAATAGCCGTGCTATTCGTGGATTATATTTTGATAGTCAAAAAGACAATACGTTACAAATAGATGAAATGCACGATAATATTTTCGACCACACTGTTAAGAGGAGGACTGTGCTGGAGGGGTTTCGTGCGGTTTTGTCGACCAATTAGACTCCAGTTCAAGAAAGAAACAACATAATAAGTGACACAAGAGGTTCACCACATTCAGCAACAAGTGCAGAACTTGAAACCCACAGTAAAGCAAACAAACAGTGCCATGTCCTGAATTTGTTGCAGTTAACTATGGTTGATGGTAAAGTGTGTAATAAGTCAGCACAGAACACTACCAGCAATGTTAAAAACGAGAAACCAGAAATATTTCAGTTCGGGTTGTCAACCCTTCATGCATGGATACGTTTCATGGAGTGGCTGCTGTATGTATCATACAGATTAGACTTTCAACAATGGCAGATCAGGAAGGAAAGCCAACCATTAGCAGACCCAAAGAAGAAATTTGTGCAAGAAAAGTTAAGGACGGAACTGGGCCTCAGAGTGGACGAGCCGAGGCAGGGTGGAAGTGGAACGTCTAACGATGGTAACACAGCCAGACGATTTTTACAGAATTCGGAATAACCAGGATCAACAGACAGTCAATCGATAAATGTGCTGTTCCTCTGCAAACCCTTTCATGTAGCCTGGACATCATCCCGACAAATTTGAGACGTTTACCACTGAAATACGTGACATGTACCTCAATCTATATTCCTGGTACTATGTGCCCGCTTCGGTACATAAAATTTTGATACACGGGCGAAGCATCATTTCGTCGGCTCTTTTGCCCATTGGCAAAATGTCAGAGGAGGCGCAGGAAGCCAGGCATAAAAATATCAAGCAGTACCGGGAACATCATGCACGAACGAGTTCAAGAGAGAACACAATCATGGATGTGATGCTACGACTTCTCGTCACGTCGGACCCGCTCATGTCAACTCTTCGTCAGAGGATGTCGCAATCGAGTGTGAAGAAAGCTCTGCCCACTGACATTTTAAAATTACTGAAAACCCCATCACAACCCTTAACAGGAGCTGACAGCGACTCAGAATGAACTATGCTAACTGTGTACATATTGTGTTGAAATGTTCACTTTCGTTTTATTTATCTTTCTTTTTTTTCTTCATCTCAGTGTATTAGAGAATGCAGCAATTTGCTTTTTACATTTCGTTTGTCTTGTTCCGAATTATCAGAAATCAAAACAGATCTGATATACACCTTTTTCTCAGAGAAATGAGTTTTGGCCAGGTTTTAGGGGTATCTGGACCACTGTGCTGTGGCACGAATTGAGGTCGGGTGATCAATCCCACGCTCGACTGCCCTTAACTCCCAAGGTGACCAGGAGTAGCAACGATACCCTGATGTTCAATTTGATAGGAGGCTGAATGCATCTTAGTGCGCCAGGAATGGGAGCACTAAAAATGCTTCAGTGTCCTTGGCCGGGATTTGAATCCGGTTCGCCTGATCCCTCCTTTATTATTCTGTTTTCCCGATCCGTGAGTGTTTCTCTATAAACTGGCGTTCCACGAAATTTGTTCTTGTCATTTGCCGGTGTGCAAGTGTCGAAAGGTAGGAAAACAGTTATAGCACTGATCACTTCATATCATAGAGCTTCTTAACTTTCATCCCGTCCACTTTCCGAATTTGTGATATTTGATTCTGCGAGGTCCCACAATTAAAAAAAAAGAAAAAAAAATGTGGGGCTGAGCTCAATGTAACTCTTAGTTATTTTGTTCATTAAATGCTGGCCATAATTTAAAGCCGCAAGCAGCCACATTAATTGATCTTATGCAGTACTTCTTTGCAGTTTTTTTTAATGAGTCCTATAGGGTCATTCCAGCTCAAATCTCCTAAATTTCAAGAATCTTCCCGGTCGACCATCTCAGATTTTAATAATATTTTTCCCTCAGGTTCTATGGTTCAAGTTAGGAAGAAATGTAAAATATCACTTTTCTACTCCTTTCTATTTCAGAGATATAGGATGTCAAAGAAAGGTCGAAAATCATGATATCTCCTATTCGCTCCTGACGTTTAAAATCGCAGAGTTCCATAAACAAGTGTATAATTTATGTTATTGTTGTCCAAATGACGTGAAATTTTGACAGGAATATCTCAAAGATATACAGTTTCTTCCCAATAATCCAGGAAACGTATTCGGCTGGCATGTTTGATTACAGAGTTTGTTAAAACAGGAAATATTAAAAAAAAATCGTATCCCTTGTTGATTTGACGATGTTGGCAATTAATGACAGTAATAAAGTTTTAACTGTCACATGAGAGTATAATAGACAATCAGCGAGAAAAATTTCAACTTTGTTCCAAAACTCCCTCTTTATTTAAAACATATATCTTTAAAATATTTGAAAATTTTGTGCATAATATTCCATAGTAGAACAACAATTAGTTTAGTGCTGTTGATAAAAAATAAAAGTATAGAATCATTGTTGCTATGACATGAGGTAGGGGTAGAGATTCACTGCTAAAAGTTTCAACAAATTGTAGATGTTCTACTATTCGAAAGCTGATGAAAGAAATATATGTATAATTAAATATGATTTTGTTTTGTGTACTGATTTTGTATGTTTTGATACCAAATCAAAAAGGTGAAATGTCACCTATAGTTTCCGATTTTGATGAAATTTGGTACATTGATTCTTGGAAGGGTTCTTAGTATAAATTCCAACTTACAGGTTTCTAGGCCGCGTGTATCCGAGGTTACAGCGCTTCAAATTTGGTATGTTTTATCCTTAAATGTTGTCGCGATCGACACTTTACGGAGACACACTCATTTGAATTTTATTTTTTAAAGTGATGCCTTATGAATTGTAAAAGACAACGTTAGATGTTTCTGATGTAAAATTCATCAGAGAATCCAAATTTGATAACAAAATTGTGGTAGAGCCAGTAGTTTTTGGGATATTGCTTTATGATTACGAAAAAAGCAGTTTCTGAAATGAAAATGGAAATTCTTCGTGAAATACTGTTCCACACTGTATTATGCTTGAATTTGAACTTCAATTTTATGTAAGATCTTTAGGAAACTTCGGCTTAGGCCAAATAGATGATGATGGGAAGGTTAAGCGAATCAAGAAAGTGGGAAGAAAAGGCCGATGAAACCCACGCACACGGAGTTTGTCCACCACAAAGCCCACTTGGCACAAGCAGGGATTGAAAGAACAACGCCACGAATCAGAGATAAAACTCAACCATTGAACCACAGCATCCACACTATTCTTCCAAACTGTCCTAGACATAGATTGACGACATTTTGAGTATATTTTGTAACCTCAATGACGTTTGGTACACTTCGCAACAAAAATTGCGACAGCGAACACCGTGCAGCTAGGCAACCCAAATAGCACCTTGTAATCCCATAATCGTGTCTGGTAAACAGACCCCCTTTCTCCTCCCCTCGTCTCGCCCGTACTAAAATCAGCAAAAATCATGAGCATTTTTTTTTTTAGAAAATAGACATGTATTAATATCGATAAAATGAAAGAATAAAAGCGAGACGAAACAATATACATAAGTTGATGGAGGGAGAAATTTAAACACACACACACAATGAAACATTGAAACCGATGGATGTCTTTAGGCAGATGAAGAGAAATGAGAGAGAGACAAAGAAAAGGTGAGAGAGAATAATAATAATAAGAAGAAGAAGAAGAGGGAGTACAGATAAAAGTATGGAATTTAAACGTAGTAAAAAGAATCTAACATTATAAACTGCAGTGCTCACAAATCTAACAGCAAGATAGAAGTGTCTTTTGGATTTTATATTTTTTCAGGGCTATTCGAATACATAAAAGGTGCTTGAAAATTCATTTATTCACCTTCAAAATAGAGACCAAAATTCATGGTCAGATTAAATACTCATCATTTCCAGTGGAACTCCAGAGGTTTGAGACACATCTAGGATAATGTCTAAAGTGTAACACACATGCTTTGTTTGCGCGTGGTTCGGTTACAAATTCGGTAGGGCTCTTTGAACGTACTGGTTCGCAATACATTGTAATCAGGGATTCCGCCAGGATTATCTGTTTGGGGGTGTAACGTCAAAATTGGGAGGGTGTAGGTGGTTTTACAATGTTTCTGTCAACTTTTGACCGCGAAAAAGTTAAAGTTTGAGCGTAGTCTCGAGGATTTGGGGCTGATACCCCCTAAAGGGGCCGGGTTCTGGCGGAATCACTGATTGTAACAAACCTTGTAGATCCCATAGGTCATACCTTCCATTCCAGACTACTAATGTAAATTGAACATACAAAGAAAATGAGTGGATGATAATTTTTCTGCGTAATTTCTATCAGAAAGAGCCAATATTACATATGCAAACTGTATCACTATGAAAAGTTACAAATGTTCAAAAGCAAAATTCTCATGTTTCTGTGGGCATAGCAGACATTACATGTTGCACATTTCAAAAGGAACACATTGAATGGTATGTTGATAAATTGAAGGAGGATGGAAACGAATTTTGTGCCAAATTAATATACAAATTTTTCTTCTCTTGAAACAGCGGAAAAAGGGGGCCATTTTTACTCATATTAAAATGTATCTGCACGAAACAGATTGCTGGTGTAGGGAAACTTTAATAACGTTATAATAATGTAGCAAATAATTATTTTTTATATATTTTAACTTTCCTCTTTTACTAATTTATCAATAAACAACATTTACAGTAATTTATTGCACCGAAACTTGCTTTCACTAAAACATACTACACCGAAACATCCTAGACCCATCCCACCATATGCCTAATGAAATAGGAAAACTCTTAGCAACGGCCTTTCCTATAGTTTGGAACCTAGGACATTCGGAGAGCAAAGTATTGTAAATATAAAAATAACTGTTAGACTAGACTTCAATGCTCTATCCCTAGAAACAGGACATGATATTGATTGTCTTGCCAAAATAAAATAGTTTAGATTGTTTTGAAGATTCTCCCTAGTTTCCAGGAAGGTTGAGAAGTGGAACCAAATAGCTCTTGTTAATCTGGAAACTATTTGCTTCAATAGCGTGTGAATCTAACTGGAAGTCAATTCTGACAAAGTTCTCGCAGATGTTCATTTGGCTCTAAATACTTTATGGGAAAACACGTGCATTTTTTAATCTGATTGTGATGCCGAAAATAAGGTGTTCTAAAATATTTAGAAATTTCGAGTTCCTAAGAACACAGAGGCAAGCCCAACTGAAGCGCGACGAACCCAACTACAAGGGAATGTGTCACTGCTGATATATATAGAAGAAATATACCCATATTTCTGTTTGTGGAGCAACTGGCTAGTGCTTCGTTTTGATTAGTGTGAAGACTGGAAAGAGAGTAACGATGCCTCAAAGCAATATTAGAAGACATTCTGAGAAGATAGATATCAAGTGATATTGCGAAAAGTAAATTTTTGGACAAATGCAGAAGTGTCAAATTTTAGAAAAACCTTTCCTTTGTAAAACACCAGCTGTTAATTCTAATAATCTATTACTATCTCGTCGCATCCGTAGTCTTAGACACGCTACAGTTGTAGGACAACTCCATGACACCTGTACTTTTAAGTGTGTGCCAAATCATCAATTTTCAATACATCACATCTCCGGCAAAACCTATGCCTTAATCAACCCACCGAAGTCCTTACGGATTCAATATCCAAATCAATCTATTTCTGAAATATCATTTTCGTCTCTGCGAAACGTGTATTTCACTCTCCCCTGTGGTTATAAGCTCTTTAATCAGGATACTGTAATTTTACAGACAGCTTCCCTTTGTTTTTCAGCAAATAGTACACCACGGGTGTTTCAACTACATCATCCTTTAACGATTACTAACCTTTTATTTCCCATACCGCCCCACAGACAAATTTCTCTCAACGCCACTTTAGATGGCTTACCTCTTTCTTTCTTTCCGAACATATCAAAACCTCTTTTAGCCCCCGTCCCTAATATTTCTACTCCTTCGTGGTATGATTTCATACCCGTCGAGCACGAATACACTGTTTACACTTCGATTTTATCCTTTCAATTCCTTGTTACTATTTTGAATTCAATCGGTTTTATAATATTGTATCGCCGTACTAACTAACTAGTTCAACAAAATACTGATAATTCAGCTGAATTACGTCTTCTTCCCCACTAATTCTAAATTTCCTCTTTTTTCAGAAGTTCTATTCTTATCGGACTTCTACTTTTCTCAGCCTTTAAAACGGCCTTAGCCTTGCAACTCCCTACCATTCACTCCCTCTCCTCTATCCCTATCATTCTAATATTAATAGGTATTCTATGGATCCTTTTCAAATATTACTGTTTCAAAGTCGACACTCGTCACGTACCAAACACAAACATAATTGTGTCATACAAACCTGTACCCATAGCTCATCCCGATTATTATAGCCACACCTCCTCTACGGTTTATTTTTTTTCCTTCTTCTCTTTTCTAAGAACACACACAATACATAGGATTTTTTTTACACCTTCTACGAACTTCGTCTATCGAAGATGTAAAACCAATTTGAATACCGTTAGCATTTAAGTTTTAATTCAATAGATATCTTTATTCTTAATCTTTAATTTTGTGGTGCACAATTTTCAGATTTAGTTTTACAAACTCGCCACATCCATGACTCCTCCTTCTAGAGGAATGACCACTCAAGGTTAAGAAAGTTATCAGTTCTTTTTCTTTTTTTCCGATTAAATTTTTTTTTCTCCCTCATTCATAAATCATTCCCCCCCAACCTTTTCCTCCCAACCTTCTATTGCTTTAAGATGACCAACATTGGATCAAGCACACCTGGATGCAGCACCTTTTGGACCAGTACTGTCAGACACCTCCAGTTCGAATCTCCAGGATCAAGCACACCTGGATGCAGCACCTTTTGGACCAGTACTGTCACACACCTCCAGTTCGAATCTCCAGAATCAGCAGACCAGGACACCATTTCTTCCCGGATACCAGTTCCTCCAGGATGCCATGGACCTTTCAACAATACTCAATGGATCTTCAGATCACCTACACAAATTGGATCTTCCATCAACCGTTGTTTCACATTATTTACGGAGATTATGATAATTTACCTTCAGTTTTCACTTTTCGTTTTTATATATATTTTTTTTATTTTAATTATTTGCACCGTTGCTTGTATCTTATCGTTGCTTGTAAACGATTGTAACGAACCTGCAGCAAACCTATGTCAATTTTCTTTCTAGGCTGCAATTTATATTTTGCTTTCATTTTGTTAACATATTAGATATGTTAAATAGTGATAGATATTTTAAATGTAATTTCTTTTGTTTTTTTGTATATATATATATATATATATATATATATATAAAAAAAAATTTATATATATATATATATTAAAAACAATCTATTATATACATATTTAGTTATAAGTGTAAAGGATTATAATTTCAATATTACATAACCCTTCAGGCAGAAAGATTATCAAGTTGATTAACTTTAATTGCTTCATAATGATATTTTATTACCAATTGTTTGTTATTTTTCAATCGCTATTTTGCGATACATTTATATTTCTCTTAGTAAGAGACTATACTAAGGCATTACCTTTTCATTTTTTTCTTTGCTCATAACGGAACCGCCATAATGTCTCAATTTGTGACTGTCTCTCATCTCAATTCCACCCCACCCCCTTTTCTTTACACACCCTTATAGTCAACTACGTTTTTTTCCTCATTTATTTGTCAGGTAAAGTATTACCTTGACTGGGTAAGTTTCGCTTGACACTGGGCATATAATGCATTTGCATTTAGTGTTTAATGCTTTATTGAAATAACTTCATGAACTATAAGAAGTAAAAGTGACAACATCTACAGAATTAAGCATCTTAATTGTTTTCGACAAATGAGTGCTATTTCTAGTGTATTATGTCCTTGCTATTGTTAAGCGACCTTGAACTAGTCTTGGTGTAAACATGTGACGACAAAACAACAGTGAAAGGCAGTGATTGTTTCTTCCTGTTTTGATGATAATATTAGAATCTCTATGTAAACAACTTCGTACCTGGAAGAGAAAACTAGTTGACTATAATCATATAAAAGCTTCGCCTTTGTTAGGATAAAGGAACTCGGCTCTCGACTCATGGTCTCACTCGATTCACTTAGACCTCTGCGCTTTTAATTCACTGTTTGACTCTACTTCTCGACTCACTCGACGTTACATTCTTTGAAGCTTACGCTCCGTTGTCGACCTGAGGACCAATTGAACAGAACTTAACTCTGTTAGTCAAAATTCTAAGAAACCTACGTTCAGATATAATCGTTCAGTGAGCGTCTGTATATTCAGTTACTAACCATCATACCCTGCTTGTACATCATGTTTTCATTCCAGTAAGTAACCTAGCATTTTATGCTCTTTTGATACTTTCTTAATTATTGATTGGTCATCACTCTGATGAGCAATCATATGTACTTACATTATCCAAGGTAAATTACTGAGATACTTTCTCGTATTGGGACATTATTGGTTTCCTAGCGAAGACCTATTGGTTTCCTATTGGTTTCTAATTAATATCCAGACATATTCCTGTTTATTCAGGTACTGTATAACTTGACAGGCGGAACGAATAAATAATCTATATCCGTCCACTATAATTTGTGTATTTCCTTCATACTACCACAACAACAACGTTATCTTGAATTACACCAGCGTAGACAAGGTAATCTACACGATAGCATTAAGGTACAGTTTCGCTTGTGCGATGATTACATGCAATGGTCGCAAACAACTGATGCACGCGTCACTGCATTGACACGTTGAAGGGAAATCAGTGAAGTCGGTTTGGTTTGTGCATCGTATGTACAATTGCAACGACTCCTCGGAGACCAGTCAAGCTGCAGCAATCGCATGCGTTGCAGAGTGTTGTGCAGGTTTTATTCGTGTTTTAATTGAATATGGAACTATTTTGTGCCAAATATGATCTTCAGCAGAGATGAGAATAGAAAGCTACGTCAAGAATGCACGAAAATACTATAAAATCGTTGGTGAAACCCGAAAGAGAGTACACGCAAAGATGTGATTGTCCTGTAGTAAGTTTGATGTTCGATAGATGGCAGCAGAGTTTGCAGGCAGCTTGAAGTAACTATATTGTTTTATATTGAATGGAAGTTGAGTTTAATTTAAAATGTTGATTATATTATTATTATTATTATATTTGTTTGTAATCGTGCTTAAAATTCTGTTACTGTAAGAAACGTTGGTTACAGAAATGTTTTAAATTAGTGGGTAATGCACGAAAAGTAAATCGTATAAATGTATAAAGTATACTAAAGCGTCCCGCGGCGCCAAATACACAAACGAAACTACCAAACGAAATGCTTCCATCGCACGCATTTTTTGAATGCGGTCATTGCATACGATCATCGCCTAAACGAAACCGCACCTTAAGTCGTCGACGACACAACGACAAATGTCGCGTGCATACGCTCGTGCGCACTTCGTTTCTCTAGGCAATTTTTGAAATACTTGTACAAAATACACAATGTTAATACCGTGCCTATGTTAAACATTCCATGTTTTGTACTTTCCGCGTGTGTTGCGAGATTGTGCAACTTCGGACATTCAATTTTTTCCATAATTTATTTTCTATGAATCTGAGTGTACACAGTGATGAAAGTGAAAAATATTCTTCGTAGCATGGTTGGTAAAAGCAATATGTTACCAGCCCTACCACCACACGAGCATAGCATATGTGTTTTATCCTCACTCTCGCCAAGTTTTTAACTTGTGTTTTAGGCGACCAAACACTCTAACTTCGGTCAGAAATAGTGCAAAAATGTTCAGATTGTAATCGAAAGTGATAATGCATTCAAGGAGAGAATAAATTATAGAAAGCATCGCGCGTGATACATGTTGCTCCACTTTTGAAAAAGAAAGACGAATACATTTTATTCAATGTCAGTTTTCGTCTTACATGTAAAGAAAAAAAAAACCGATGTATTAGATTGTAGCAAATATACACTAGCTCTCATACTTAACAGGGAATATATTTCCTCTGAGAAACTGAAAGGTTCTGTGGAACAGTGGTCAAACCCCTTCAATAGCGAAATCGAGATCCTCGCAGTCCCAACCAGTTGCGTTCCGGGATAAATGCCCCTTCCTCCCTACGTACAGGGCTTCAAAATGACTTGATTCTAAACAATTTGGAGCACTTTAAGTTGTAACAACACAATTATTTACATTAAATTAATATCATCATCATAATTAGTATTCTGCTGGAATCGGCAGGTCCTTCAAGGCAAGCTAAGTCCTCTCCATCATCCTGATCTTGCTCTTTCATTTTCATCTCAACATACGATTTATCTACTTTAACATTTTCAAGCAGTTGGATTCTGCTTCTTCTTCCTCTCTTTTTCTCAGCCATACCTTAGTATACAATCTCTGCGCAGTCAATGTCCTAATCAATTTCTCTTTTCTTGATTGTTTCAAGCATTGTCCGTCTTTCTCTCTCTCTAATGCTCTTCTTCATTTCACATCTCTATTTTTATGTTATTCGCATCAATTTTATCATTGACGTTTAGGCAACTTTTGGCTCAGGCCGGGATAAGGCAGGGAAAGGACGTGCGAATGAAGTCGACCAGGGCCTAAGTTGAAGGTACCATACCGACATTATTCTGGTTTGACTAATTAACGAAGAAGAGTAACGATAAAAAAAGTTTATTTGTTTGCAAACCTTGAATTTTCCGGGAAAATATAGAAAGTTGGAAATTTTACATCGTCATACACTATAATGGCATTTAATAATTGGCCCATTTTCAGTCAAATACTTAATTAGTATACTAGTAAAAAAATAAAAAAGTAGAGATCCTGGATCTTGCTAAGAAATGAGCTTCATTTTTGAGTACAAGTCACTAAAATTCTTGAGTGCTAATGTCTAAATTCTAGAGTTCATGGTCAAAGTTTTTAAGTGAAATTAGCAAATTTATGAGTAGAAATAAACAAGTGAGGGGGAGTAGAGTCGGGGACTGTGCATATAAGCCACCGCCAGGCTTCAGTAGCGAGCATCCTCTTTATATGATTAATGTTGCGTTCGAAACATTGTGGCGAGACTTTTTCAAAGAAACATAAACTACTTTCCTCTCCCAGTCGTTCCAAAGTTGAAAAGCCCCCCCCCCCCAATCTTGGGAACCGCCCCTGCTGTAGAAATGATTAGGGTTTAAATTCGTGTTGCCGAGACCTATCCAACGATACCTCAACAGCTTTCTTAGCCCAAGTACTTTCAAAGTTGCAAATTCCCGCCTGTTAAACTCGGAATCCTCAGGTGCAAACTAGATGAATGATATGGGTTTAAACTTGTCTTGCCGAGACTTTATCAACGACATATCAACTACCTTCCTAGCTCAGTCGTTCCGAAGTTGAAATTCCCCAGAATCTTGGGAACCGCCCCTGCAATCTGGAGAAATAATTCGGGTTCGAATTCGAAAGGCCGACACCGTTCTTACGACATCTCAACCACTTTTCTAGACCTAGTAATTTCAAAGTTTAAAATCACCCCGAAACTTGGCAACCGATCCTGCAATCTGGATGAACGATACTGGTTTGAACACGTCTTGCCGAGTCCTTTCCAACGGCGCCTCAATCACCTTCCTAGCCCTACTTGTTCAAAAGATATAAATTGTGCCCGCGATCTCTGGGACCGACCCGATCTCTGAAACCGCCCCTGCGATCTGGATGAATACGGGTTTTAACTCGCGTTGCCAAGACCTTTCCAACGCCACCTCAAACATATTCCTAACCGTAGTATTACCAGATTATAAGTGCCCCATATCTGGCAACGCCCCTATCTCTGGCACCCCTCATGCAGTCTGGATAAAAGATACGGGTTTGAGCTATTCTCACCGAGACCTTTTCAACGACAGCTCAATCACTATTCCAGCCCTAGTAGTTTCTGAGTTGAAAGTTGTCGACAGACGGACAGAGTGGGCGCTAAAGCTTCACAGCATTAACTGCTGAAGTCTAAAGGCACAAGTAAATATTCTGCTTTTAAACTTTTTAACAAATTGTTATAGGAAGATAATTTTGTACTAAAATAAAAATACATATCCACGTTACTCAAACTTCCTTGCTCTATAAGTTTCATTGTTCATCGGACAACAACTGTTTGGATATCCGTTTGTTCATTTTCGGAATATCGAATAAACGGATATCTGTTTGTTCGTTTTTCGGATAATCGAATAAACGGATAACCGTTTGTTCATTGTTCGGATCGAATAAACGGATATCCGTTTGTTCATTGTTCGGATAATCGAATAAACGGATATCCGTTTGTTCGTTTTCGGATAATCGAATAAACGGATATCCGTGTGTTCGTTTTTCGGATAATCGATTAATCGGATATGCGTTTCTCCGTTGTTCGGATATCCCATTATTCGGATTCGAATAAGGAAATTATGCGGATAATTATTTGAACAATATCCGGATGAATAATTATCCGGATAGTTTTGACAGCCCTAGTCTTGTGTCCTCGCCTAGAGGTTCGTATCCAATGCCGTTCACGATGACACTTTTCTAGTTCCTAATGTCCCCTAAGTTCTTGGAAAGTGAACAATGGGATTTGTAGTTTGAACAAGGTATATTGTAAAGTTGGTTCTCTTCCTTCAATAACATCTGTTTACTTTGAGCTTGTCAGGAGACACTGTTATTTTAATTTATATATTCATATTTTCCGTGCCATACGCTAATCCTATCTTCGACTGTGCAGTGTTTTTTTTTTTTTTTTGTTGTTGTTGTTATACCGCTCACAAACTTTAATTGTATTATATCTAATTTCTGTACAGTGGTATTTTAAAAAAATATTTCCTTTTCCATCAGTATTCACCAACTACATCAACAAACTTCTGGAGGTGTCTTCTCAGTAATAACAAGACGAAAGTTCATCTGGCAAATTTTCGATGTGTGCATAGTTTCGGAGTTACAGGCTGCCGAAAGCGTGGGTATATGAACATTAGACCTTCATATTTCGAACACTACGAACAGCAGAACTGATGCGGTATGGTACGTCAAAGACTTAAAAGGCCCTATTTGGAAATGCATATTCCGAAATTGTTCGATTAATACGCAAGGGATTTCTCGAAGGAAATAGGTGATTACGGAATATTTGTAAAGTAGAGGTGGGACGAAATGAGCATGATATAAAGATTTTCCGAGTGAGTAAGGATTATATACGTCATCCACCAGCATCCAATCGGACAATGATATTCAAGCTCTTATAACAAATAAACAAAACTTTCGTCGTTTCGATGAAATTATACAAATATTACTCCTGCTTGTTACGCAACCACGCTTTTTTTCTTTTCCTTATGTTTAGAAAATCCTCCGGTATATGTACGGTGACCATATTTTCTCGGTCAAAATTCGGAACAGATCTGGTTTGAGGGTAAATCCAAGCACAGTGTTTATTCAGGCCATAAATTAAGTTAAACCTTGTGTTTTGTCAAAAATTACATCGACTTTGAAAAACCAATCCACCAACTTTTCACAACTTAAAAATGTTCCACTTTCGTTGTGTTGAGCTGTATAATAACTTACTAATGATTTTTAAAAAAATACAATTATTTATGATTTGAGATATTATAAAACTAAGCAATTAATTAGTTTATCATTTATTGTTTATTAATTTCAAATTCTCAGGAGCTACAGTAAACCAAATGTGTAATCGCCTCTGTATGAAATTCGGGACACCGTGACCCAACTCTAGAATTTGGGACTGTCCCGAAAAATTCGGGACATACGGTCATCGTAGGTATGAGATCTAATGCAATAGTAAATCAGGGCAAACGAATTATTTCCTGGTTAAAAACCGTCCAATTCATGCTCATTTCGACCAACCTTTACTTAAGAGAATTTCTTAATTCCTTTGCGGAATCCCTTTGCGGAATGGGCGTTGTGACCATTTGTGTGGGGTTTCTAACCGTTTTCGCATTTGGGGATTCTGACCGCTCGTGTGTGGTTTTTGACCGCTTGCGTGGGGGATCTGACTGCTCGTGTGGGGTTTCAGACCATCTTCAAGTTTGGGTTTTCTGACCGTTCGTGTGGAAGTTTTGACTGTTTATGCGCGTGGGGATTCTTACCGTTTGTGTAGGCGTTCTGAACATTTGTGTGGGGGGTCTGACCTTTTTCGCTTTTAGGGGTTCTGTCCGTTTGTGTGGGGTTTCTGAACTTTGTGTCGGGTTTCTGACAACTGTGTGGGGGTTCTGACCATGTGGTGGGCTTTCTGACAATTGTGTGGGGGTTCTGACCGTTTTCGCATTTGGGGATTCTGACCGTTTGTGTGGGGGTTCTGATCATTTTTAGTTTTGGGGTTTCTGACCGTTTGGTGTTCTGACCATTTGGGTGTTTGGGGTTTTTGGCGGTTTTGTGAGGATTCTGACCGTTTGTGTGGGGGTTCTGATCGTGTTTAATTTTGGGGTTTCTGACCGTTGGGGGTTCTGACCTAGACCCGTGGAAAACAGTAAAATCCTGTTTTCATCAGGACCACTGTCGTAAAGAAGAAACGGTTCACCATTGTTTGTTATCTTGTATTGTTGATAGGAGGAGTGCATTTATTTTTTGGCGAGTCAAGGTATTTTAGTTTGCCTACTACTTTTGTAATTACTAAATAATGTAAATTGTTTAATAGTTTTTTTATATTTATTAAGATAAAAATAATTAGGATATTTACTACCAAATGAGTAGCCGCGAGGCGGTAGCACGTCTGAATACAAATCGTGTGACCCAGGTTTAAATCTCGGCCATGACGCTGGAGACTTCTCGCAGTGTTCCCGGCCTGACGCCCTAAGGTCCTATCAAATTGAGGACCAGAGTACCCTTGCTACTCCTGGGCACCTTGAGAAAGTAAAGGCGGTCGAGCGTGTGACTGACCGTCCACCGCACTTTGTACCGTAGGTAGAAAATTCGCATGCGTATCGCACAGGGGATAGCATTACCTTTTTTATTATCAAATACAGCAAATCAACTGTCATATTTTGAATGTCCTGTTTCTGTGGGTCACCGACCAAAAGTGATGGCAAAAGGGGGTCACAGGATGAAAAAGGTTCAGAAACGCTGAGTTTAGCTTGACCAGACATCCGGATTTGGCCCGGGCAGTTTAATTTTTAATACCTTGTCCGGATGTCTGAAATGAACTCTGTCCGGACACTGTTTTGACCGGATTTCAAAGAACGTGTACGTCAATCATAGATTTATCATGGGATAATGATACAATCAGTCGCATGTGAGAATGGATTTAACCAATAGATTCTAATTAACGTGTAAAAGGATCGTGCCGAAAGAAAATTCCAGTTTTTGATTACCTACTGACTTGAACAAGTCATCATATGACCAAAATATGTCTTTCGCTCTTATTGTCATTCGATCTTTTTGCAATTCTACCTTTTTGCCATTCGCTCCTTTTTCATTCGACCTTCTTGTGATTCGACATTTTTGTTATTCGCTCTTTTTGTCATTCGCCCTATTTGTTATTCGCTCTTTTGGCATTCGCCCTTTTTGTTATTCGACCTTTTTGTCATTCGTCATTTTTGTTATTCGACCTTTTTGTCATTCGTTTTTTTTTTGTCATTCGTCCTTTTCGTAGTTGCTCTTTTTGCCATTCGCTCTTTTAGCGTTCGCCTTTTTAGTAGTCGCTCTTTTTGTCATTCGCTCTTTTTGTCATTCGATCCTTTCCCTTTCACCCTTTCGGTAGTCGCTCTTTTTGTCATTCGCTCTTTTGTCATTCGCTATTTTTGTCATTCGTTCTTTTTGTCATTCACCCTATTCGTATTCGCTTTTCTGGAGTCGCTCTTTTATGGTTCTCTCTATTTACATTCGATCTTGTGTCGTGCTACCAATGTTTCTTATGTAAAATTCATCAGAGAAGCCAAATTTGATAACAAAATTGTGGTAGAGCCAATAGTTCTTGAGATATTGCTTTATGACTGCGAAAAAAAAAACAGTTTCTGAAATGGTGTTCACCTTGCAACATAATACCGTGAATATTTCAAAAGGAACACTAGGTAGAGATATGATGAGACTTGTACCATTGGAAAGAGAAGAAGATTGTATTAGAATAATGTAATGAAAACAGCGGGTTCTCGGTGGGAACTTTATCTCCAAAGCCCTTTTCTTTTGTTTTACATCATTATGTATAATAGGGTTGATCCTGAAATATAATACCATGAATATCTCAGGAAAACACCAGATGCAAATATGGGACGTGCACCATTGGAAAGAACATAGAATGTCCTATAGAGTAACGTAGCAAAGCAGTGGAATCTCAGTGGGAACTCCATCTGCAAAGCATTTTGTTTTTATTTTATCATCAAGTAGTTATAATTAAAGTTTCGCTGTTTGGCCGGTTCTATATATAGATGATAAACGGTCAATCTGACAAACATGAAACTTTATGTAAATGTGATTAACGACATGTGGAAGAGAAATATTGAATAAAGAATTCAAATTAAAACTTTTTAATGTGTGTTCACACTTTATGGACATTTTACAAGCACTTTCTGAACATATCATCCTTTTTTGAAATTATATGTACATTATGTTTGTGCATGTACACTTCGCATCAAAAAGATTGCGACAGCGAACGCCGTGCAGCTAGGCAACCTAAATGGCACCTTCTTATCCCATAATATGTCTGGTAAACAGACCTCCTCTTTCTCCTTGCTTCGTCTTGCCCACACTAAAATCAGCAAACATCATGAGCACGGTTTTTTTTTTCAAAATAGACATGTATTAATATTGATAAAATGAAAGAATAAAAGCGAGACGACATACATAAGTTCATCGATGGAGACATTTAAACACATTTAAACGTAGTAAAAAAGATTAAGTTCAGTTCCTACAAATCAAATCTAACAGCAAGATAGAAGTGACTTCTGGATTTTATATTATTTCAAGGTTTTTAGAATATATAAAGGGTGCTTCAAAAATTCATTAAGTTACTTTCAAAATTGAAACCAAATTTGGTGATCAGATTAAATACTCATCATTTCCAGTGAAACTCCAGAGTTTTGAGACTCATCTAGGATATGTCAAAAGTGTAAACACATATGCGCTTTGTTTGCGCGGGGTTAGTATGCAAATTCGTTTGGGCTTATTAAACATACTGGTTCGGAACACTTTGTAATCAGGGATTATGCCAGCATTTTCAGATTTGGGGGTAAAGTCAAAATTGGGAGGGTGAACGTAGAGTTTTGCACAGTTTCTATCAACTTTTGTCCGCAAAAAATTGGAGAGTAGTCTCGAGGATTTGGGGCTGTCATCCCCTAAAGGGACCGGGGTCTGGCGGAATCACTGATTGTAACAAACCCAATAGATACCATAGGCCATACCTTCTATTCCAGATTACTAATGGAAATTGAACATAAAAAGAAAATGAATGAATGATATTTTTTCTGCTTAATTTCTGTCAGAAGGAGCCAAGATTACATATGCAAACTGTATCACAATGAAAAGTTACAAATGTTCAAAAGCAAAATTAGCATGTTCCTATAAGCATAGTAAACCTTATATGTTCCACATTGCAAACGTAAAAAAAAAGAAACATGTGTATGCTTATAAATTAGAGGATGGAAACGAATTTGGTGTCAAACAAATATAAAAAGAATTCTCTTGAAATAGCGAAAAAAGGGAGCCATTTTCAACTCATATCCTAAAATGTATATGTTCCGAACATGCCACTCTAGATTCCACCTATTGCGAATATGACGTTCTAATAATTAAAACACTAATGAACTAATTGTATATAACAATTCACACAGATGGAATGAACGTGGTAGAGCTCAAACGGATCACCGGCTGTCAGGGGATGCTGCTCAGGTTGTGGACTGTGTCATCAGGATTAAGATTCGAACCCATGCTGGCCCGCTGATTCGATTTAGATCTGATAACCCGTAGGATGAGGGAGAGGTTTTAATTATTTCTTTGCGTTTGAACAGTGTTTCTGACAGGGGTGACCAGGATCGGAGATGTTACCCCGAGAACACGAGAAATACGACGCCGAAATTCCCAGTTAAATAGATTTTCCAGACCGGGTCACTTATGTTTGGGCAGGCCCTATCACTGGGTCATTGAAAGTGGCACGGAATTGACTGTGGAACACGCACAAAAAGAGAGAGTGTGTGTAAAGTAAGAGAAAAATAAGATAAATAGATAGAAAGAAGAAGAGAAAGACGCAGCGAACATAACAATAACAATACATCAAGAAAGAGAGGAAGAATGAAAAACATGAAAACTACATTATCATTATGCTAAACAACACACACATTGTTTACTCGGATTCTGACCAGTGATGCTTCGTAAGTTCTCCACAGCCTGGAGATGAACTTCTGTTTGAATACTTCAGTGTACGCGAAAAAGAAACAGGCTGGTGGGGATTCGAACCCAGGTTTACAAATTAGAAGTCTAGCACGCTAATGATAATCCACAGGTGACTGTACACGTGCTTAACAAATGCAATAGTGTATTTTTCTAAGAATAATAACATGAAAAGTGGATTCTTCTGATTAATGACGAGTTCTTAACTGTCCTGGTAACCTCCAGAAAATTGATGTTGACTTATCCAACCAACATTCGTAAATCGTCTTCCTCTCTATAGTGACTCAGGTGCTTCATTCCACAGTCGGAAATATTCTCCGTTTTTTATGAGAGGTGATGATTAGATTATTCACGATCGCTTTGTAAAAAAATCTTCGACTTGAACATGATTTGAACCTATGTTGGTTTCCTTACCTACTTAAAAGTCACGCGCGATTCCTCTACTCCATCTTTCCAACGAAAGACAGCTGCCATTAATTACTAAGTTCAAGTGCGAAGAAAATGTAATATTTAATATACGTGTTACCTTTTTTCTGTATGTATTGTGTGTTAAATAAACACATGTGTATGCATGGGCTTTTGTCATGTCTAATTATGAAATGAATGTATTATGGCAGTTTTAGAAATAAATCCAGTTTAGAGTAACACATTAAGATACGATCATTATTTTATTTTTATTTTATGGCTTTCATTTAACGTAAACCATCCTGAACGAAGGTAACATCACCAAAATTGTCATTAGCAAATTGAGAAGTTGAAACTTCAATTAAAGGGTCCAATACGCTTCTTGCAATACAAGTTAAACGTAACAGGGCCTAGCAGGATAAGATGGTGAAAAGTGCCTTGGAAGAAATTGTGATAGAAAAATACTACCATATTCAGCTTAAAAAATGATGGCTCTCCACCAAATTTCAGCTGAAAAGATGCTAACCTAACCTCAAAATAAATCAAATTATGTTTTTAGTAGTATAGCGATATCTTGGTCGGATGTGCACCTAGGATAACCATTTTATTTTAAATGGTAGATTTTTTCATGAACTATAAGATGGTAATTGTTTCATTTATGATGGTGCAAAATTCAGATTTGTAGAAAGGTTAGAAAATTTGAAAATTGAATTTAAGAAAAGAAGATAAAAGCTGGCTTGAATAAAATATATGTTTTATTTTTGTGTATTTTTAGTGGTTTTATAACCATCAATTTTTTTAGAATTTTAAAGTTGTAGAACATAACCAAAAAATAAGACACGTGACCGGGCTTCTTACGTAACACATGCACTGTAAATACGAAGTTAGGAAATATCATCCTTAGCTCTGCATTCCAATAACTGCCCCTAGCCAAAGGCGTCAAATACGGCATACTAACGTGTTTGAAATATTTTTTCCCCTCTCGATAAATCGCATACATCGATTACTGGACTGTACTTTTAAAAAGGACTTTAAAATTCTTTCTCACACTTATTTTTCCACACTCACATACACACATTACGACTGCTGATCGTGGGGTCCCAGGTTCGTTTTCCGGCTCTGGCAAGGGACTTTTTCCAAAACAATAGGGTCTGGAACGATGCCCATCCAGCATCATGATGCAATTGTGGAGTGTTGTGAATAAAAGACTGTGGCCATCACAGTTGATAACTTCGGTTCTCCTCTCCCAACACGTCTGGTCAACGTGGAAGCAGCAGACAAACTCTCCTACGGGAGAGGCCTCATCCAGTAGTGATTTAAATATAGCTGGGAATTATATATATAAGCTGCGAGCTAAAGCAAGAGGTAAAAGCGGCGAACTTACAATAATAATTGTGTGTGTGTTCTGGCCGAGGGCAGGTGCTGACCCGAAAGTTCCTGGGCAGGGTAAACCGATGACGGTTGCCATTGTCTTCAACCGGATAGAGAGGACATCGCAAGGATGGCACCTACAGTTTAACGTAGACTCCGAACACTGATTCCACCAGACTCGCCTTGCCGTGGAAGTGTCACCTCCCGAATTATCGGCCAAAAGTCAGTAGAAACCGTGCAAAACTCCACTTTCCCAATTTTCACTTTACACCCCCACCAAAGCTAAAAATTATCTCGGAATCGCAGACTCCAAACCACTTATATCAACTTGTGTGTTTAGTACGCAATATTAAAAATACTCAACTTTCATGAATTCATTTATAACTATGCCATTCAAGAATGTAACTTCTATATACATGGAATAGACACAAAGCATCTAGTAAGAACTAACTAACTAACTCTATGGCTTATGGAACTCGCAAGTTCATCGCCGCAGTAACAAACGTTCGCCAATGGATTCTATCCTGGGCAGTATCAAGCCAGTTTTCATCACGAACACCTACTTCTAGAAGATCTCTTCTAATATTGTCCTCCCAACGACGTCTCGGTCTTCCCAATGGCCTCTTTCCATTGGGCCTTCCAACCAGGATAGAATATAATCTTCGTTTTTCCCCCATCCGAGCTACATGCCCTGCCCACCTTAGTCGTCTCGATTTCATTATTTTTACAACATCTGGTGAATCGTACAGTCCGTGGAGTTCTTCATTATGCAGTCTCCTCCACTCTCCAGTCATCTCGTCCCGTTTCGGCCCATATATCTTTCTCAAAACCTTATTTTCAAATACACGTAATTTATGTTCATCTGCTAGGGTCGTACTCCAACTTTCGCAACCGTAAAGTATTACCGGCAGAATAACCGTTCCGTATATTTTTAATTTTAATTTCCTTGATATTAATCGCGATGTTAGAAGTTTTTGGACTGAGTAGAAACATGCGTTCCCCGATACTAAGCGACTTTTTATTTCTTCCGTGACCTCATTGGTAAGAAATTGTCAAAATTGATTTGGGAGACGCGAGGGAAAGAACGAGTTGTGTACTTCTTCTCCTCGTTGTAAAATGCGTTTGCATTTTATTCAACTTACGGGTTAGACTGGGTTACTGTGTATTATCGTTGTTTTTTCTGCTGCCTTAAATTGATGTTTCATAAATAAAAAAGTAATACATGATTGACCGTGATATAGAAGTCACTAGGACCAATTTGAATTTTCCTAAAGACTTCGAAACATTATGAATAACATTATCGAGTTTAAAGCTGTTAATTTAGAAACTAAAAATATATTTCACTGCAATTACAAATAGAATGGTTAGTTATGAGTGAAGAACAAAGGTGATTTTCTAAATATGTTAAAAAAGAAAGTAAAGAGAAATGCCGGGATTCGAACTCATAACCTTCTGCGTAGAAAACTAACTAGCTAACCAGTACACTATGGTAAATGTAGCGAAAATGTTTTTACTCATTTCAGTTACCAGTTAATTTTTACGTACTGAGTATGTTTCTGTTTTACTATTATCGATAGGAATGTCTTTTCTATATATTATCTTTTATTACTATGTCTGCTATATATGAGAAGTATTCTGGAATATACAAACAAAACACATATATCAAAGAATCTGAGTACAAGTAGTTGAAAGTGTCCATGTGCACTACACGTGTGCATGTGCATTGCAAAATTTTTCATAGTTGGAAAATTCTATTCCAGCGCTTCCAACAAGTGGGATTTACTTTCTTGAAAGATAGTACACTCAGTCAATCAAAATCTAGTCGCACTCTTTAGCAGCTCTTAAAAAGTTTAAGTCCAGAAATTTATTTATATGGCAGCATCGCAACAACATGATTGACCCCTGCGCGGGTTTTAATACAATGAGTGTATTAGTGCAGTTTTAGAGTACTAATCATTGTGAAGAAAATAATGTTTGTTTATCTAGTTGTGATGTAGTAAAAAATATGTGAATAAAAGTAAATAAAACTATTCATTTCTTATTACTGGCCATAAAATAAATTATAATAAAGCGATGTTGCTACGTCTGTAATCATGAGCGATGAAGTTTCGCTTATTCGCACTTGGGACGTTAAATACTGTTTTTAAAACTTTTAACAAACTATACAACATTGTTTTCATATGTATAGAATCTAACAAAATTGTAGTCAATAGAACATTAGCTCATAGACGCACGAAACACTGGAGCTGAAACAAAAATCAGTTTTATATAACTTTTACTTTGCTTTGATTTTTGTAAGAGTTAAGCTTGAAGGCTATCCAGCTGATGTCTTCGTGGCCGTGCGCGCTAGGTCACGTTACTTTTTTCCTCCCTTCTCGTCCATAAAACTGGCAACGCGAGTTCAAATCCCAAAGCTTGCTCTTCTTTTCTCACAAAGCTCCGTCATCTATGTTCGTAATGCATGGACATATTAATTTTGTTCCTGTCAAATGCAAAGAAATCTGACAACGATTACCATTCCTTTAATAAAAGTTAACCATTTCAAGGTTTAGTCTAATAATTATATCAATATTCAATAGTTTAAATAATCATATCAAAATGTTTAGAAAGGAGCAGATTAATCGAGGACATATACGCTGATGTCAAACTTGAGGTCAGTGACTCTCTATCTGCTTTACTGCAATTTAATAACTTGCACGAATTCTTAAACTTTCAGCTTTCTTCATGAACTTGCAGAAAGCTGAAAAGGGTCTGCCAATTTTGAACATCAAATTAGAAACGGCTGGATAAATCGAGATCACTGAACTCAAATTTGAAGTCAGTTTCTCTGTACCTGTTTTCGTTTAGGCGCTATGCTCCATTACAGATGGAGGAATCGAAATTAAGAGGTCCATATTTTAAGGCAGCTAACAGACAGAACATACCATGTGGACAGGAGAAATTAACGAAGCATTCTTGTTCTCGCACGATCCAAATCCACATTGTTCTCACCTACGGAATATCATTGGTTTCTTAATTTTTGGTAAATTATACTATTTTAGAATTGCATTTCTTTAAGTAAATTTTTTATCGGGCCACATTGAATGGGTGAAAGATGCAATTTCTGAATAGCAGAATAATAGTTCCAAAATACGAGCTGCATTCCTCCTACTTTCTAAGTTAAGTTGGAGTTTTATAAATGAAGTTGGTGTATATTATTTCCCCCAAATGCATCTAATCAAATGAATAAAATGTTTTACGATTTTGAAAGAAAATTATACTCGCCTAGGTCACGGTTTCTCAGCTTGGAGGTGGCGAGCCTCCAAAGGGGTCGTGGTTTGTGCGTAAGAGGGTCGCAAGAGGAGGTGAAAAATAAATTTAACTTAGGTTTATAGGTTAAAACTAATAAATTTTCAAGACGGTATTTTATTTTGCTAAATTGTTTTCATAATTAGGGCCTACTAAAATAATGTAATTTGTTGAAAAGTTTTGAAGAATGTAATGAGGATGTTTATTTCCAAATACAGCAGATCAACGGTCATGTTTTTATGGATCGCAGGGTGAAAGAAGTTGAGAAACGCTGGCGTAGGTGGAAAGCGAACCTATGATTCTCAGTGTAGAAAATGCATCTAACTAGTCAAGCTAAGAATCACGCCAGCTATCTTTTGTTATCCAACGATCCAACACATCAGCTTATTCTTATTGCTTGTATGCTTACACACTCATTTCGCTCATTTATGTTTCTCCCTTTTTCTGAATATGATTATATACTATCCTAATACGATTGACTAAAACATTACATAGTTGAAATTAACAGAAAAAAAATGACATCTATTTACAAAGTAGTTCTGTAAACGATTCGTGTAACTGCCAAAGGAGGTTGAAAATGAAGGCTTCCCCCTTTACATTCCACATATCTCGGTCTGCTGATATCCTTATCCATGTAGCACCTGAAAAACGCTTGATTTCATCTACCCATCTTACTTTTGGACGTCGTCTCGGTCGTTTCTATTCTCTAGGAATCCACTGTAGTATATTTGTCGTCCACCTTCCATCTGTTCGTATAGCTATGTGACCGGCCCATCTCCACTTCATCTTCTTCGAAGTCTTGATTACATCCTCTACCTTTGTTTGTGCGCGAATCCATTCATTTCTCTTCCTGTCCCTCCTGGTTATTCGTAGCATGCACCTCTCCATTGCTCTTTGTGTGACTCTCAATCTTTGAGTCGTTTGCGCATTCAATGTCTAAGTTTCACAGCCGTAAATCATTACAGTAAGACACATTGATTATAAACTTCACGCTTCAGACACATTGGAAGTTTGCTTTTGAAAACAAAGTGTAGTTTTCCAAAAGAACTCCACGCCATTTTACATCTTCTATTTATTTCATCAGTTAACTTTGCATTCGATGTTTTAAGCTGGCCTAGGTAAACATACTCATCAACTATGCCTATTGTCTCTCCGTTAATCTTCAATTCCTTCTTTGCAGCATGTTGGTTGTCCATTACTTTTGTTTTACTTAAGTTCATTTTAAGGCCTATTTTCGAACTCTCGTTATTCAGTTCTTCCATTCTGGTTTGTAGTTCTTCTGCACTTGAAGCAAACAGGACAATATCATCAGCGAACCGTAGATGATGAAGATATTCGCTATTAATTTTAATTCCAACTTCATCCCAGTTTAAATTCTGGAACACTCTCTCCAGGACCGCACAAAACAGTTTAGGAGAAATTGAATCTCCTTGCCTTACCCCTTTTCCAACGTTAAATTTTTCACTGTCTTGATGCAGTCTAATGACAGAAGTGGCAGTCGAGTAAATGTTTCGCAGTAACTTGATGTATGCACTTTCGATGCCTTGATGTTCAAGTGATTTAAGTACTGCTGACAAGGAGACCGAATCGAAAGCTTTTTCGAAATCTATGAATCCCAAACATAGTGGAAGTTCATATTCATTAGTCCTTTCCATAACTTCATTCAGTGTTTGTATGTGGTCCATTGTGCTAAGTCCACGACGAAATCCGGCTTGTTCCCTTCCCTGGTTAAAATATAAGTCTCGTTCAATACGATTCAAAATAACTTTTGTGAACATTTTGTATAGGACTGACAGTAAACTGATTGGTCTGTAGTTTTCGGCGCGTTCTTTGTCCCCTTTCTTGTACAATAAAATGATAACGGCATTGTTCCAACTTGAGGGTATTTCTCTCTTCCTCAGGCACATCGAGAATAATTTAGCAAGTTCCTCTTTCATTTTTTCACCTTCCCATTTAAACATCTCTACTGTGAGTCCATCTTCTCCTGACGATTTTCCGTTCTTTATCCCTCGAAGTACTATATCCACTTCTTCTTTCATTACGTCTGGGACTTCGACATCATTTTCTTCTGAGTCTTCATTTCCTAGCTCTTCCTCGGAGTAGTACAATTCTGTGTAGAAATTTTCAAATATGTTTATAATTTCTTCCTTATTTCGTGTTACGGTCCCGTCTGGTCTCTTAACTACAATTATTTGCTTTTTCCCTATCATGAGCTGTTGTTTGGCTTTCTTCAAACTGTTGTTTTCCTCGGGAGCTATAACACCTTGGATCCGCGCCTATATCTATATCTATCTATATATACATATCTATATCTATCTATCTATCTATCTATCTCTCTCTCTCTCTCTCTCTCTCTCTCTCTCTATATATATATATATATATATATATATATATATATATATAAATTATAAAGCAATTATATTAAAAGTGAGAAAAAGTTATTTATGTACTTTATCGTGATGATGATGGGAGTTAGCGATATTAAGATACTTTTGGGCTAGTCATTGTAGCTGTAGCATTAGTAGTTTAAATGTATGCTATTTTCTCACTTTCAAATGAGTAAATATACCTATTTATGATGAGAATTTCTGATCTCAGATCCATTATGGTTATAGTAGAATATTAAATTTTTTCATAAGAATTTACTTTGTAGCAATAATTCATTTTATCTGAGAAATTTTAACCAAGTTATAAATGTATTTAATTACTTGGAAACCACCCTTTTCAGTATCTATGTTTATAAGATTCTGAAAGGAGTCATTCTAAGTTTCTTTTCCTGTAACGTAAAAGAATCATAGTCTAAAACAACCACATATTTCAAAAAGCATTACCTTCTCTATGTCTGTTGTGTAAAAAAAATTTACATACGACTGATTTCTACTTATTTTGTACTTTTGCAAAGAGAATTTTGTTAAGAAGGATATTTTTTGACATACTGAGATTTCGGTTAAAACAGTTCCTTAAATATTTGTTTTGCTCTCGCGAAATTCACATTAGGGTGTTGTGGTCGGTTGATCACGGTAAGGAGGAAGATAAGTAAGATAGATGCAAAAGAAGAATAGCAGCGAGAAGACAGCAAAGTCTACGGCGGTCAAGATGACCATCATCACCGAGCATCTCGCAAATCCGTATGCGCTAAAGATCTTGTTTTCAAAGCTTACGAGGGGACAATGCTTAACACGATATGAAAATGGCTCATTGACTTCACTATCAAGGTTACCGACTGAGAGTGAAGCCACGCAGTAGAACTTTAGTAAGTCTGCCAAGTTCGAATTACAAAATAAAGGATTGGCGGAGCCTCATACAAGAAATTAAAAATGCTGCGTACACAGCTGTAACTTGAGGTGTAAGCACGAAATCAAAAGAAGCTAAGGCACTAAAAATATTGAAGAGCAACAGCTCAGAATTGAAAACGCCTAGCGTATAAAAAACTATGAAAATCCTTTACCCTTCATTTGACCGCTTAGCAGTTCAAAAGAGGAGAGTTTAATAGAGAAAACTGCAACATTAGGGTCAGCTTAGTATCCAGTAGAACACTTAAACCCAACGAAAACCAAAGGTATGTGGAAAATGTTTTTAATTTGATATCAAAAAGAGTACTGTTCATACAAGATTTATTCAAATACTGGAACAATCACACAGCCAAAGATTGGACAGAAAAAAACTCGTTCTAATTTCTCTTTTACCTGCAACAGCAACAGTCACCCTGCAGAAAGTAGCTCCAGAATTTTCGGCCACTCATGATAAGATAGAATATACTGTCGAAACTGAAGAACAACTTGAACGTCAGCACGGAAAAACACATCAAGCTCTGATGCGCTTCAAAACATGAGCAGAAAGCTTTCTTCTGTATATTGTTGAACCAAAGTACCTCAACAAGAAATGTTCATAGTAAATAGAGAGTATGGAACACAGTGGTGTCAGCATCGAATATATTAAAATGATGCTTTCTGCATCAGCGGTAATCCATTACATCCTACTCCGGATTCTGATTGTAGTTCTGGTGCCCCTACGGCGATATAATTTACTCGTAACCAAAACAGGTTTTCTAAAAGAAACGGTGGTGTTATATCTCAAATTTCCTCATTTTTAAAATGCAAACAAAGAAGAAGAATGAAAGTAAAGAACAAAATAGCTGTACAACATATGGTGTACCGACGAAACAGCGATGCACAAAACAGCGACAGCCTAAAACCGCGACAGCACAAAACAACGACGACAAAAACCGCGACAACAAAAACCGCGACGGCAAAACCGCGACAACAGAAACCGCGATGGCACAAAACAGCAACGGTCCAAAACCGTGAAGGCACAAAACAGCAACGGTCAAAAACCGCGACAACAAAAACCGCGACACTAAAAACAGCGACGACAAGAACTGCGACACCAAAAACAGCGAAACAAAAATAGGACGACAAAAGCCGCGACGGCACAAAAGAGCGACACCAAAAGCGTGACCGTGACCGACATTCGCCTGGCGGGACTGAGGAAGACTCTGGAAAACGCCATGTGAGGGTGGCCGGGCCAGGAATTGAATACAGACCTCCCGAATGCAACCCAATACTCTATCAACAGAGCCACAGGCCTTCGGTAGTGTCAAATTGAAATGACAAGTGTAGTGATTGCGAATAGCAATATATCTAAAATATGGCGTTATATTAATAAAATAAATATCTATATTCATTGACGAAGAAAATTAAACGAGACATTGTCCTTAGGAGTATTTTTATAATGTTCTGTATATTGTGTAGCATACTGTCGTAAAATCATTCTAATTACTCCTAGAATTACTACTAAATTACTACTACTAATTACTCTACTAGAGTAATTACTACTAAGTATTCTAATTACTACTAAATATGCTAAAGTTTTACGTTTTAACACTTCAGTATTTCAAAGTTTATTCATACTAGCTCAAATAGTCTTAAATTACCGCCTTTTGCTTTACTTTAATTTAATGCTCCTTTTTACGCCTAATTTTTTTCTGAGTTCAAAGCATTGGAGAGAATATCTTGCCTCTAAGTCACGTAATCACAGAGCTCAGAGCAGTTCACTTCCACTCGGCAAGTTTACTAAGAATTTTTTTGGATGAAATATTTTACTTGACATAAATATCTAAAAACCGGTCGTTCAGAACATACTTTTGGGGGTAATTAACTCCTGCACCAAAAACCGGGACCCACGAAAACCTGAACGTCTGGCAGCCTGATTGCCTATAAAAGGGATATACCGTAATTTGTAAAGTTGAAGAAGGAACAGAATGTCGTCTTCTTCAATGAATACTTGTACAAATAGACCATGTGAGAAGTTTCATCGCTGACTCGGTCCTTAGAAACCAAAAGTTGCTCGATTAGGACCTTAATAATAAGTCATTCTGTACAAATAGAATATTTTCCCAATTTTCACGGGCCAAAAGTAACTATTTATTTAATATTCCTAAATCAAAATATATAATCAGGTGTCGCGTAGTTTAGACGTTATGAACAGAATAATGAACTAAACACATTTTAATTTGCAAGTACAACTTTTCGCCCATTGCATATACTTATATACGGGAATTTTATGTGGAAATATTATAAACAGTTAATCTTGAAACACCGTGATGTAACATTGTAGTAAAGTTAATATTTTCAGCTAACAAATTAACGATGTTATTTTTTTTAAACTTCGAAGGTAAAAAGATAATCACATGTTTTCAAGAACAATTTAAGGGTTATATGAGATTATTCACACTGCTGGCTCAGTCCTTAGAAGACAGAGATGCTCGATTAGGACCTAAACATTGCCATTTACTCATTTTACTCTTAGGTGATAATAGCCGGAATGTTCCAATTCGTACGCTGCTTAACACTTAACAATTCGTACGCTAACAATTGCGTTTCGGGATATTAAACAGAGGCTGAAGATAATGTAATTTTTAACGAAATATCCCTAGATTTATTAATCCAGAAATTATTTCAGAAAGTTATGTTCTTAAGTCTATGGCGAAAAAGTTTGATATTTAAATAAATTATTCTGCAAGACAGCAAAATATCTGGATTCATAATTAAATAACTTTCAAGTTATCCAACCAGCAAGTTGAAATTCTAATAACAAATTATGTGGATATAACATTAACTAGATGAAGATACTAACATTTGTTTAATCATTTAAATATCAACTTAGAAGTAGCTCAGTTGGTTGATTTTTTTTTCGGTGAGTGGCAGTTGCCGGAGTAAGACGTGTTTTGTGCTCGCTCCAGTGGCTTCATTATTTCGAATTTTTCATACGATCTTACTAGTCAGTGACGGCTGGTTTTCAATCAGTCTACAGTAAAGTGAGTATCGTAACTGTAGTTCGATATTTGCGTGAAACTAAATGTTTGTAGAATAGTGCAGTTAGTATGAACAATTTTGTGGCGAGAAAAAATACCATTATTATTGATTGCCATGAGTTAGGATTCCGTCCTAAACCTCATATAGTTCATGAATTATTAGTGGAACAATTTAAACTAAATCCATTAGAAGTAGAAGCTGTGGAACTTTGCCCTTACAAGAAAGCTATTTTTTTGAAAGTACAATCTTCAGAAATCGTACATAGAGTGCTTAATACATGTCAAGGAAAGTTTGTGTATAAAGATGAAGGTATTTATCAAGAACTTAGTGTTCAGGAAGAAGACAGTGCTAAAGTTAAACTAACAGTGTCAACAGTGCCCCTCGAAATCACCGATGCACAGGTGGCTCAGTTTTTCGCTCAATACGGTACTATCTCCAAAGTATCTCAAATTCAGTATGACCATACCTATATATTTCGAACCTATAGCGGCAGACGCTTAGTCGTTTTCAATAAGGTCACAGAAGTACCACCCAAATATATTTCGATATTTGGTCATAGTTGTCAAGTAGTGGGACAAACGACCCAAAGAACCTGCCATCGCTGTGCAAGTACAAATCATTTAATTAGTGCATGTCCTCATCCTGCTCCAGTTAACCCTACTCATGTGCAAAAACCATACTCGTTCACAGCTCCTTCAATTCGTGACGTGCCTTTGTGTATGGAAACATTTCCAGTCGTCACTCAAGGTAGGTCTATTCTTCAAGGTCAAAGCCTTCCCTCCTCCACAGAAACTGAAGTGCCTCAAGCTGCTTTATTGAACAAGACTGACAAGCAAGAAACAAGTTGCCCGCAGGACTTAGACAGTGCTTCTGTTGAAGAAGGTGTTACAGTTACCGAACACAAGCCAGAATCGATCACGTCCATTGAGTTAGAAGAAGAAAAAAATGTAAATGTAAAACAACAGTCTCCTTTCGTTACTCCCCCACCAGTACACGATAACTCCGTGCCAGCATATCTTCCAACTGATGAAGGAGACCTTGAAAGTTCCAATAGTGACACAAGTGTTATTAGTAAAAGTACAAATAGTAAGCGGTCATCCCGCCGTCTTCGTTCCAAGAAAATAAAATTAAAAAAAAATTCAGAAGATTCTTAAGTGCTTTTCTCCCAGTGGGTGTGTACACCGCAATTAGCTAAGGTACGTACTTTTAACACATCCTTAGTGAACACCTGGACATTTTGCCGTGCATCATGTGGTTCACAAAGTTTCTGTTCTTTGTGTTATTTTTCATGACATTGAAAATAGCCACTTTTAACTTGGCAGGGGCTTACCACCCCAAAAAAGTCCATATGTTGTCACAATTCCTAAACTTACATTCGATCAACATTTGTGGTGTCCAAGAGATAGCGCTATCACCTATTACCATTCCGAACTATAACATTTATAGAAATAATACTACCGAAACAAACAAATCAGTGGCGTTAATCGCTCGTGTAGATAATATTATTCAAGAAGAATTCCACCATGGTTCTTCCCGCATATCATATGTGAAAAGTAATGACATTTACTTTATTAGCTTATACCTCCCAAGTGGTCATCAAAATCGGCAGGAACGAACTCACTTTATTTATAACGAGCTCGCCGTTTTTCTCCAACAATTTCACAACAAACATTATATTATGTGTAGTGACAACAATTCTATTAGTGAAAAAGAAGGTGTAAATTTTGCAGGCAAATATTCACAAGCTTTGAATGACATTGTTGCTCAATTTGAATTAACAGATGTATATAAACATTTATACCCTAATTCAAATGAACCTACCTTTTTTTACAATAAGGGACACTCGCGTCTAGATGTTATATATGTGTCAAAATATTTGAGAAACAGTATCAAAGCTGTTAGAGTACAAAAATTGGCGTTTTCGGATCATTCGGCCTTAATCGTTTCAATCGAGGGTAATTATCCCTCCCATTTGCGAAGGTCTTTTCATTGGAAATTAAATGATTCTTTATTACAAGATGAAACATACTGTCAACTAATAAACGATATTTGTAAACAGGCACAATTAAAAAAACAATTGCTTGGTCAAAAAAGCCAATTAGAGTGGTGGCAACGAACAAAGAAATCAATCATTTATCAGTCAAAAATGTACGCCAAAGAAAAAAGTCGATTTCAGAAAAATCAATTACAATATTATTATCGGCTGCTAAATGAATATTGTAAACAACTAATTGCTGACCCAATGCTAGTTATTAAGGTCCGTCAAATTCAAGCCCTTATTTGCAAAATTACTCAATATAGAGATCAAGGTATTATTACTAGAAGTAGGTTATCTAAAATTGGTATTTATGAAAAGGTATGTTACATGCATGTTATAGAGGAACGAAAAAAAGGGACTCAAAAATTTATCAATACGTATACAGATGAAAATCAACAAACTTTTCAAGGTGAACAAATATATCAAGCAATTCGCTCTCATTATTTCAGTAGTTTTAAGCAAAACAACTTGAATGTAAATGATAACAAAACGATAAACATCCGAAACTACAACATACTCCCCGATCATTGTAGCGCTGAAATTGGTGACCTGATCACCCCCTCAGAGGTTGAAAAAGCAATTTTGAATTCTAATTTACACGCTACCGGTGGAGATGATGGTTTGTCCATTCAATTTTATGTTAAATTTAGAAAGATCATTGTCCCTTGGTTAGTCGATATATACAATGAAATTCTAAAAAATAATACTATCAATAATGACTTTGTTACCTCTATAGGAATTCTGTTACCAAAAACCAATCCAGGCGGTCAGAAAGAAACAAAAAGTAAATACAGAGTCATAGCCTTATACAACTGGGATTATAAAATCCTGTCTAAATTACTTAATACTAGAATCACTCAATATCTGCCTGACTTAATCAATGTCAATCAGGGAGGGGGGCCAGGGACCCCAAATGCTGCTCTCATGCTCATGCAACTAAGAGAAAGTTTACACTTAGCATCGACCTTAAAGGACTTTAGATTTGCTATCCTCAGTTTAGATCTAGCCTCGGCATTCGATAACATAAATCATCATTACTTATACAGGGTGTTGCACAAATTAAACTTTCCAGTTCAGTTTATAAATACTATCCAGTCCATTTTAAGTCACCGCTACATGAAATTACAAGTAAATCAACGCCTTTTACCTAAAATTAAATTAGAACAAGGTGTTTCTCAAGGTTGTTCTCTTTCCACAACCCTATTTGCAATTTTTATTAGTCCCTTAATAAATACCATCGAAGACAACATTCAGGGTATCAAATTCCTGGACTCTAACCTGAAAATACTTGGATATGTAGATGATTTAACGTGCATAGCTCAAAATCAACAAGAAGTTTCTAAAATATTTGATATAGTTCAAGCTTTCAGTTACACAGGAATCAAATTAAATGCAGCTAAAACTCATCTAATGCCAACAGATACAAAAATAGCTGATGATCTTCAAAATATTAGTACCATTGTCTCCCAAATTCGAATTTTAGGTATAGAATGGACAACTAATATCCCAGATACTATAAAACTAAATGAACAACATCTTATTCAAATTGTGGTCCAAAATCTACTCAAATACCAACATTGTTTTAACCATTTGCTTCCCCGTATAAGATTCATAAATTGTTTTATTGTGAGCAAATGCACGTACATTAGTCAACTGTTTCCATTATCTAAATCAACCATAGCGCAGATTAACAAATACATAGGATATTTTCTTTACAAACATCAAATTCTAAAACCGAACAGGAACAACCTATACCTTCCCCTTACCCAAGGAGGTCTAAACCTAAAAAATATTGCTCTTCAGGCTCAATCACTTTTGATTCATCGTACTGTACTATCCCTTTGTTGTTACATTAACACACTATCTTGTAAAACAATTACGGCTGTACTGGAACATGTTGACACGCAGGCACCAGTCAACATACTCCCTTGGAAACACAAAATCCCGTATCTTACTCAAACTCTTACTGAAATAACTTATGCTATCATAAATAATTTGGAATTCGAAAATTGTCAGGTTAAAGACATTTATAAATTACTCCTACATAGGGAATTAGGATCAACCTCTGACATCTGTCAGAAATATCCCAACAAAGATTGGGAAACTATATGGTCTAATATAAATCGATTAATATTATTACCTGATTTACACGACCTCCGATATAAATTAACATATGGTATTTTTCAAACTAATAGCTTATTGTATGAAAAAAATATTGGTAAAAATGCTTTATGCACCATATGTAAACAACCAGACACTCTCACACACAGGTTAGAGAGTTGTAAACAAACCAGAGTATGTTGGCAATACTGTCAAAAAATATTAGCTAGAATTAATCGAACTAGTCCAATACACATTTCCCCTAATTATTTGTTAGAACCATCTGATTTTCGATGTTATCCGAACACAAAAAATAATTTTGTTAACTGGTTTACAGCTCAAACTTTACAGTTATTACTGGTTGAACGTGAAATCAACAATGGAGACTGGTATGTTAGTCAAATTAAATTTAGATATCAACAACTTGATAAAAAAAGAAAGGAATATCAATTCGCTCAATTCATTAATGCTGTATACTAAAGATCAAAATCTTGTTTGTCGGTTGCTGTTTTTTTTTTTTTTGGTATAGTAGTCATGTAACTGTAGTTAATATTTTAATAAGCATATTACGTCAAAGTTTATTTCCCCAGATTGATCAACAACAAACAGAAGTCTTTGTCAATTAAAAAAATGTTCTACATTATAAGCTATATTACAACAAAGTTAACAAACTTTGTTTAATATTTTGTTTTTGTCAGTTTTTGCATTTTGTATAAATGTTATATGAGTTAAAATAAAAGTGTTATTAAAAAAAAAAAAAAAAAAAAAAAAAAAAAAAAAAAAAAAAAAAAAAAAGTTGGTAGAGCGCTCACCTCTGGTGCTAGGGGTCGTCGGATCGATCCCTGCTCATGCCATGTGGGCTTTGTGGTGGACAAACATCGTATGCGTGGGTTTTCTCGGGGTGCTCCCGTTTCCTCCCACTTTCTTTATTCCACCAATTCATCCCATTATCATCCATACGGCCTGAGCCATAGTTGCCTAAAGGCCTTAAAATAAATTCAATCAACTTAGAAATAAGTAAATATGAGAACAGAGGGAAAGATACACTGTATTTCTTGTTAATACCAGGTGTATGCATAAGCTTTCGACTTTTTTTTTTTTTTTTTTTGGTAAAGAAAACACGTAATTTTCAAGGGAAATTAATTTTGTTTTATTCAAACTATTGGCCATCGGCTTGGTACACATTTCGCCCATCTTTCAGGTAATTTATGAATAACATGCCAGAAAAACTGCTTGTCTTTTGCGGCGAACCATTCGTCGAGCCATTTTCCAACTTCTTCGAAACTGCTGAAGTGCTGCTTTGCGAGCGCGTGCCCCATTGATGTGAAGTCTGCGGCGTACGGCGGGTGCGGAAGGATGTCCCATCCAAGCGATTTCAAGGTGTCTTTCACTGGTTTTGCTGTGTGAGACGGGGCATTGTCGTGTAACACAATCACTTTGCCATGTCTTCTGGCCCATTCCGGTCGTCTTTCGATTAATGCGTGATTTAAATTAATCATCTGTTGGCGATAGCGCTGTGTATTAACGGTTTCGCCGGGCTTCAAGAGTTCTTAATACACAATACCGCTCTAGTCCCACCAGACACAAAGCATGGTCTTCTTGCCGAAGCGATTTGGCCTTGGTGTTAAAGGACCGGCTTCGCCAGGTGAAAGCCACGATTTTTTCCGCTACGGGTTTTCAAAATAAATCCAATTTTCGTCACCCGTCACAATTCGATACAAAAAGGATTTTCTTTCGTGGCGTTGAAGCAGCATTTCACAAGTGACTTTGCGATTTTCCATGTGACGTTCATTCAAATCGTGTTTAACCCATTTACCCAGTGTATTGATCTTCCCCATTGCTCGTAAACGTGTGCTGATTGTTTCTTGTGACACATTTAATGTTTTTGCCAATTGCTGTTGAGTTTGAGTTGGGTCATCATCCAATCACTCCTGCAATTTCTCGTTTTCGCACTTTTGTGGTCTACCAGAGCGCTCACTGTCTTTCACATTGAAATCACCACTATTAAATTGTCGAAACCATGTCTCACATGTTCTAATCGATGGAGCGTGTTCACCATATGTTTCTACCAGCACACGATGACTTTCCACAGCCTTTTTCTTTTGATTAAATAAGAAAAGCAACGCGTGCCGCAAATGCTCTTTTTCAGGCATACAATTCATCATAATCACTGAACGATAAAACAAAGACGGTAGTTTTTGGCGGACTCAACTTGTGTGTGTTTGTAGTTTAATGTCAGACAAACAAAATGACGTATGTGTCAAATGAATATGCTGCGTACTTTTCGCTGGCGCCATCTCTTAGTTAAACCGGCAACAACTTACGCATACACCTGGTACCATTTGAAGACCATTTGGATGTTTTAAGGAATTTAAATAAATGAATATCGTCAAACATTTTATAAAATGATTGTCCTAAGAAGGTTTTCAATTTTAGAAGCCTGTGTGTGTGTGGCATTGCACAACGCTGATTTCATATGCAGCGTTATTATATTTAGAGTTTCAATTATTGCTTTGACTGTTTCGTATGTCGCAATTTTGGATGTAGCTGTTCTTGATATCACGGTTTCTGATGTAACGGTTTTAGGCATCGCAGGTTCTTGGTATCACGGTTTTCGGCGTCGTGGGTTTACGCCGTCGCGATTTTTGGTAGTCGCTCTTATTGACGTCGCGCTTTTTATTTATTTATCTGAAATTTGAGTTTGTACATGACAAGTTTACATTACATTTTGACTCACACAAGCCTCAGCTTGTGTGTAAGTCCTATTCTCAAATTATCAATAGTTTGTTGTTGTCTGGTTACCCATAACAAATTATTTACATAATATTGCTTCTACATCGTTGTCATTTAGGTTTTCTAACCAACACAAAACAAGTTTTTTAAACCTGTTTGTTTGTTCTTGTTTTCTAATATATATATATATATATATATAATGGTGTGTGCGTGTGTGTTTTATTGTAAATTTTTGGTACAAGATAGTAAGTTTGGTGGTGTGTTATCGCTGTTTTTGGTTTCGCGGTTTCTGGTGTCGCTGTTTTCGGCTTCGAAGTTTTTGTCGTCGCGGTTTTTGGTGTCACAGTTTTTGTCATCGCTGTTTTTGGTCGTCGGTTTTCGGTGTCGTGGTTTTGGGCCGTCGCTGTTTTGTGCTGTCGCGGTTTTAGACTGTCGCTATTTTGTGCGTCGCGCTTTCGGTAGTCGCGCTTGTCATCGCTGTTTTGTCGTACAACCACAATATATATGTCCTTTCGCCACCTGCAATGGCAATAAATGCATGTTTGTTACTCTCGCAAAATGCCTTTTTAAGATCTAGAATGATGTGGAAAGTTTCATTTTGCTTCATTTACCTCAATTTATACGAAATATTTGGTCATTGATGAAGGCTATAAGGAATATAACTTTTTTCAGTCTTGAGCACTATCCTATGAGTAGCAAACATATCAACTACGTTTTCGTAGTCAATGAAGATGTCCCATTTGCTAGCGATGACAAACTAACCCTCTAATCGCTAACCCTTCATCGTATATGTAAAATCAAGTTCATATTATAAAATTACTTGTCAATGGACACACTTGTTACTGACAATAGTAATCTTCAGAACATAATGCAGGTTTCGAAAAACAGTTTTAAGTTTTAGCTTGCCACGTAGTTTGACAATTCTTGAGCAGGCTACCAACGCTGGAAGATTTTGATTTCCTCAAATACTCGACAGGATGAGACCATCAACATGAGAGTTACAATTTTTTTGCTCTCCACTTCCAAATCTACATTGAAGTTTTTTTTTTCACTGTGAAGATAGGTAGGTCAACCAGTTTTCCGAACTGTTAGAAACCAGTAGAAAATGCGTTGATCTACCTAGCCAACCTTCACAGAAAAAAATAAGTCCATTGTATATTTGGACATGGATGGAGACAAATCTTCTAATTCTCATGATGATGTCCCATCACATAACATTTGGGGCAATGTAAACCTTTCAGTGTTGCCACCCTTTCCAAGAGTTGCCAAAATATTTTGCAAGTTAAAACTCAAAACTTTTCCTAAACCTGAATTATCTTCTGAAGTTTTCTGTCGCTTGCCAATAACGAATGTATGCACTGAGAGGTCATTTTCTAAGTTGAAACTGATTTGATATCTACAGTGGGAATAGGAGGGACCGAATAGACGGTTTGTCAATTATTGCCAGCGAATAGTGACATCTCCATTGATTATGAAAAAAGTGGTTGACATGTTTGCTCCTTAAAGGATATTGATTACGACAAAACTGATTCTTTAGTGACACTGATATGTGAAATGCTACAAATGTTGAGTACTCTTAAAATTCACCTTTGCTACATATCTAACCGGTCGACGTGGTGTGTCATGCAGCGCCAATTCAGTCTGGTGTCCACTCACATTCTTATTTTCCCTTTACTAACAAAAGTGTTAGTATTACGAACTATGATGTACGCTTAGACGCGACGAATGTACCAATCAGTGTACCTCTATAGCTATTTTAGGTGCTTTTTATTTGTTTCTGCTGTGAATAAATTTTGTGACCCTTAAAAATAAATACGTTTCCTTTCTTAAATTAAAGAATACCTGTGAAATGCTGCATTTGAAAATACACTGTCTTTTCTTGGGGTGGGTCAACCTAAAGGGGGGGGATAAGGCTTGCATGACCTCTTTCGGAATGAATGGGCGCCACTGCAAATTCAGAGACGTTAGTCACTACACCACCGGGTCAGGAAAACACGGTCTGACTTTTTAATTGATATACGATTTATTCAAGTTCGAAGATTTCGGGAAATTTGATGTTTTCGAAGTGGGTGGTTGTTAAGTTTGTTAATTTTTTTTTTAATAACACAGAACCATACGAAGTTATTGAATTGAACTGAATTGAAATGGTCTTTATTGAAGCGGGCGAGGTTATGTTAACCATTTACACTTGCCCGGAATCTTTGAATTTGAATTTAATTTTTAATTCCTTTAGGCAACTGTGCCTCAGGCTGGACGGATGGGATGAATCTGTGGACTGAGGAAAGTGGCAGTGGCAGCAAACGAAAGAATCCCGATAAGAAAACCCACAAACGATGTTTGTCCACCACAAAGTTCACATGGCATGAACAGAAATCGAGCCGAAGGCCCATAGCACCGGAGCCGAAGGCCCATAGCTCAAGCACTACCATTGAGCCAGTACGGTCTCACAGGAATCTTCTAAGGTCTTATCGATGCTGATAGAATTTTCAATTTATTTATGACCTCAAACAAATGTCACCACAATCAAAATGATGGCGGGCTGCCCTCGGCTCTCCAAAGAGGTTACACTAATGCCGCATAACGCATTTATTGTAACTTCTCTGTTCTTTTATGTTTCTTCTAATGTTGGTTTTCTTTTTTCTCCGAAGCTAAGAATATGTTACCGTCGCTTGAACAGAATCCGAAGTTTGATAAAATTCCGAAAACTGGGTTTCGAACAGAAATAAAGTTTGAGCAACCCTCCATTATATGCGTCTTTCATAATGCATCGATACACGCATAACTGCAATGTGACCTAATTTGGAATAAATTATAATCAATAAATTATTTACATCGGTAAGACTGAATTTTCTGTATAGTATACTTCGACCTTTAGTCTATAAATAGTAATGTAATAACTTACGCATATATGTATATATTTAGTTGTTGTCTACTTCCTGGCATTACACAGCATCGCAATTTGTAAAGTTAAAAGATTACGCTCTTGAGGGCGATTTGACCTCCCTCTCTCTCTCTCTTTACTTTACACTTACATACATAAACAAATAAAAACAATGAAAAAGACAACTAAAGAAAGAGACTAACTTGAGAAGAACTAAGAAAGCAAGAAATGCGAAAGAAAGTGAAAGAGCAATAGATTAATTACGAAACAATTTCATTGATGTATTACGACAACACACATACTTATTGATCTCTCGATTGTACGATGATCTGCATTTCGTAGTCAGAGCATCATTCTCATTCAACTATAACTTTTAAAAAATCGTAGTTTAGCTGGGATCGAACCTAGATCTATAGATTCAAAGTCCAACACGATAACCGCTGTACCACATCGGACATAGTTCTATCTTTCATAAGATCGTGTTATAATTGTATTTGTCAGCATCAGAAGGAAGGAAATTCACGCCAGTTTCGTCTTATTCACTGGTACTAATTCTTCACTACTTTGTATGACTTTTGAAAATATTTCTATAAACTCAATTAGAAGTAATAACTAAGATAGCTGTAACAACTTATTTTATTCGTTGTTACCAGAATTTATTTGAGTGACAAAAAAAGGCTCCTTAGATTATATATAAAAAATATAATCATTTTCAGAATAAACCGTTGAGCTGTGATTCATCTACTCTCCTCTATGAGCAAGGTCATAACCAAGTGGTTGTAGCGATGTTTCTACCATCTACGGACTATGATTCGAATTACTTTGCTGTGAACACGGGGTTTTGGTCTGACCAAGAAGATCGATTTTGTATAACAAAAGGTGAGGAAGTAGAATTTTTAAGTG
>JAGDQP010002945.1:70198-93159 GCA_022664845.1 Lepisma saccharinum
AGGAAAGTCGGTACTAGGTAACTTGTATGCAGAGCTTGTCGAAAATTCCGATTTAATTGAGTTCCGTCTGACTTAGAAGGAAAATTTGACCTTCAGTTTGCTATTGATTATTTCTTTTATAAAAAATCTCAGAAAAATTAAAATTTTTCATTATCCCTAGAAACTCAAACTAGTATTACGTATTAATTACAATCATTTGGTAATTAGCTGTAAGAACAATGTGAACACATCGATCAATTTTATTTGTGGGTTGGTTTTGTCAACCTCTCACCGACAGTGTTGCCTGAATTTGTGGACATGGGATATGGGGGGTTGAGATTATTCTTTAATATTTTGTAGATTTTCTTTCATTTTTTAAATTTTATATTATGTTAATCTGGATAATGTTGAACATTTCTCATCCTCCTTCACTATTTATATTGATTCTGGTTGGCGTGCTGTCACACAGGTTGGTTTCAAATTCTATACTTTTCTCCTTTGATGAAGAGAGGTCAATGTTGCCTTATTGACCATTAGAAAATATATCTGACCGGGCGAGGCCTGGAATTCATGTCATTGTGGCATTGGTTTAGAAAACAAAGACTATAAGCTATTTTTAAAGCTAAAGAAATACTACCAACATTTGTCTAATTAAAACACCAGCAGTCTCGTTAAGTGGACTATTACATATAAAGTGATTTTAGATAAGGAAGATATCAGAATCACTTTTGAATGAAATGTTATGCCCTTATTTCTCCCGGGGCGTCCATATTTCCATCATGGCGGTTGGCGTTTTTTTTTCCGCAGACATGAACGAAAACCTAATTATCTCACAAACCAAAAGAACTAGAAAGCTGAATTAATAACCATTGTGAAGCTCTCAAAGTGGAATTCGAACTTGTGGAATCACCTTTCCTGAAAATTAATTTCTTTATTCCAAACGTTAGGCTGAAAATAAGTAACGAATTGTATAAAATACGATTTTTAAACCAAGTTTTGGGGTTGAACGAGTTGAATAAAATTCTACAAAATATTGTAATATTTAGACCTCCCAACAGAGTGTATACACACAAATAAAATAATGCCCTAAATCAGTAGTTAAAGGGACACTTCCTCAGGAATATATACAGTGTTTTCCAAAAGTAATGCGACACGTTTTGGTCTTTAAAATCCTCAAGGACAGAACATTACTCCGTCATATCCAGAGGGTCTCCAAAAATAATGGGACACGATTTAAGCAATATACAGACAGTAATACTTTAAATGTATGTACTAATATTTTAATAGGAACATAGTATTTGTTTGTATATACAAAGAATACCATTACTTTTGCACAATAATATTAGTTCATTATGAAATAGATTAACAGTTAATAACCGTGCTACATTTACATAGGATTTCCCCCATATCCTTACAGTACAAAGTACACATCCCTAATTTTGCTACATGCTACGGTATAATGGACAATTATTTAGTGTTTTATAATAAAAACACATATGTTTGCTATAAAATGATATAATTATATATTATATGTAATGCATTACCCACAAAACATTATATCTTACTGCATGTCTTAATTAAATACTTTTAATTACTGTTCCTCCAACCCTATTGCCTTTGTTCAATGAATAACACAGCACTAATAGCTGATAAGCAGTTACGATCCAATTATTATTGTAAATTACTATAGAGTTGTGTCAATTCATTAGTGCAATATTTGTCAGTGAACAGCTTTGTACACTAATAAGAGTAATTTATTACCATATTTATTTTTAAATAAGAAAGCATTACGTTAAAGTAGACCAGGAACATTCTTTGTAAATCAAATAATATAATACAGTATGTATATACGGAAAATTTAAGTTTTATTTGGTTATATTTTGTGAATATACTGATTTTCCGTGATAAACGCGGATATCGAACATCTGTCCTTCTTACTGTGCGAAGTTATCCGCATAAGTCGGTAAAAACATTTATTCTAAACTGTTAGAAGATTCACTCGGCAGACAAGTACAAAATGCATGTTTTTCTCTTGATCTGCTAGCCAGCCCCTTTTGTTATTTTACACACACACAAACACACACACACACACAGACAAAAACAAGAAAGAAACGAAAGTGTCTGCTTGTAGGGGTAAGGAGGAGATCTGCGGATTGCTTTCTTCCTCTTCTTCCGATGTAATGAGGTGCACAGATAAACTTTACCCCCTACGACGAAACCAATTTGGAAAAAGGCAACAGATATAGTGTATTTTATTTCTTAAGAACTTTTTTTCCAAAACACTTCCCCCAGAAACCCCCTACTGCGCAAAGGAAGTGACAGGGTCGTGTCGTAAAAACATTATTGCCTTCCTCTTTTGCAGGGTTTACACCCTCTAAAAATTTAGTTTGAGTTTGTTTGTGTTTGTGTGAGGATAAGAAAAGCAGAATGTCGAATTTTTTATACCGTGGTTGTCAGGTGAAGTTGGAGACAAAGAACCCGTTGCTGGACCTTCTTCGCGAAGGGATCAAGGAGACAATGCTGTTGCTGGGCCTTCTACACAATGTACACCAACAAAGAAGAATAGTGTAATTCGATAAGGGGCAAAGTTAAGAAAGCAAACTGTGAAAATAGTAAAAAATGTACATAATTTTATTCGTAGTGTTGTGGGCAATAAAGGGGCATTGCCGAGCAAGAACTTTAATAAATTATCGGAAGCGGCGACAGGTGTCAGTGAATCGACAATAAAGAGAATTTAAAGAATTGCTGATCCGGACAGTTACCGAACTCCAACAAAGAAGAAAGTGAACAAGTAGAAAGTTGAATTCCGATAAGATTGACGGTATCCCTCGACATTTATTACGGCAAACAGTGTACGAATTCTACAAGAGCGGAACGTCACCTTCGGTAGTGCTGCTCACAGACGCAATCCGTAAGAAAACTTCTGGAACGGAGTATGAATTCCCATATAGCACTTCAACAGTATATCGACTATTGGCAAGCATGGGGTTTTCCTATAAGGTGGTAAAAAGAAAGTCTGCCAGGTCCTTCCACTTTCATCATTCCTCCAATTCATCCCATCATCCATCACCCGACTTGAACCAAAGTTGCCTAAAGGCCTTAAAACTAAATTCAAAAATTCATATATAATTAAATCGTCTAATTATGTAAATCATTGGCCAGAACTTTTTTCGGTTAGGAGGGGGGGGGGTAGCCAGACTCTATTTCCTGTTTCTGCCATATTTTATACAGATTATGTAAAATATCTCTAATAATAATATTAATAACAATCACTAGGACTCATTTATCGACATATTACCGAGGGAAAACGGAAAACACCAGTCAAGTTCGCCGGCACCGGAAATCGAATCTGGGTCATTTCGATTACAATTCAAGCATTACTGACAAACTCATTCAGATCAACTTTATAGTTCTTAATGAAGTTTTGACGAAGCGTTCATTTTTGGTGGAAGAAAAATTTTGTTTTTATGGATGATGGTAACGTCGTTCATCTGTTAATATTTACGATGCGGTTAGAAGCACGTGCCCGGTGGGTTGTTGAAAGATTTTGTTTCAGACAATGGACGAAGGTTCTTATGGTATGGAAGAGCACGCACAGACATACATGGAAGAAAGATGCTTTTTTTATTTATCTTGTTTGGTCAAACAGGTACATAAGGAAGGGAATGAAGTACACTTTGAAGATGAAAGATAAATGGCTTTCTTAAAGTCGTGACCAACCTAACATATATTACGAATACGTTTTCCATCTCATTAGTTTTGTGTCTTTTCAGCACAGAGGAACCCTGAATAGCGAATGATGATGAATGATGGAACAGACAATTACACAGAGCAAACTCGATATTGTTTCAACAATTAGAGTTTATCTCGAGACTACCATGAATGAAGCTTAGAGTGTCAGTTTTGTTTTTAAATAAATACCAAACGAACGCAGCTCACATATATTAGTGGCGTAGCGTTGACTAGCTACACGACTTCTACAGTCTAATGAGGTTTTCCAGGGTTTTAGCCACAGTAGCAAAGAAAAATGTACAGAATGTACAGAGGAGCGAGCCAATAAAGTGAACTAAGCTATGAAAAGAGCAGGTAAGGTAAGGACCCAGATAATAGAATGGTTGGGACCCCAGCAACAATTTAGTCAAAGGAAAATCACATATTTGTTTTTCCTTGGATGAATCATATGTTTTTTATTTTTTTTATTTGGGGCCTGCCTTACCACCCCTGCCTCTTTGCATCCATTGCACAGGCTGAGTTGTGCACTTTCAAGGACGTGCATCACGCACATATTTGTACTTCTCAGCCTGGGGCAGGCTTATCCCTAGAGATTATTGGATTGCCGGAATTCCGGCATTCCAAGAATCTCCTATGTTCCACCTGTTGAGACAGCTGGTGTTACGGGATGGACTTATGATCAGGCATCCAGAATGTTCTCCTGGTCTATGTTCCTAATTTGATGGAACATTTACATGGGAGGGGTCCCTAGCTACTTTATTTTCTTTTTGTACAAACACATACAACACATAAAAACACAGACGACAAAACAGGACGACACAACATAAACTTAAGTTTGGCTTCTTCTTCTTCTGCTTCCCCATGTAACGAGATTAGAATAAAAACGTTAGATTCTGCATTCCTTGAGTATTGTGTCTTCCCACTGGGCTGCATCCTCCTCTCGTCACAGGGTTGGCCTACCTTCTTCTTCTTTCTTGTTCTTCATCGTTCACATTTTGAGTCATTGGGGGAGATGAAGAGAAGATTATGGTTTCTTTCTTCCTTTTTGGAAAGTCTTGCTTCCTAGTGGTTCACCGCACTCTCCTTTCCTCTTCATTCTTCTCTACTCCCCATATGTTTCATTTAAACACATTCACTCGCACACATTCACACGAAGATATTATAAGCACTGTTTGACCTCAGGGTGCGGTTTCCGCAACTTTTAGTCTGTTTGTTAATACGTTGTTTGTTCCACTAAATATAACACTATCATCAAGCCTGGTTCCCTCCACCATATACACACTTACACTTTCACGCTAATCGAGTGTCTCTCACCGGAGTTCCAGGCGAGGCACTCTTTGTTGCTGGAGTTCCAGTAACACCCCATTGATGCTGATGTTTTCATTTTTCTTGAAGGTAGTTATTTTCTTTCTCGATATATTAGTTATTACTTTTAGTAGCAGACGTTTTGCTTTTATAGTGTATTTTACTTGATTTTCACCATTTTTGCGTTGGAGTGTGTACTTTAAGATTCTTTATTATCGCGGTTGTTGCGGTTGACCCGATCGCGCGTGCCTGTTTGCCTGCACAGTCCGGTCATGTTTCACTAGATGTAGCACTTATGAATTATTTTACGGATCGCCACGCCCCAGATTGCGACTCCCGGCCGGGTATCTTTTCCTATAAAATGCAGACACTTTATCTGCCGTCTCTCGGAGGACCGTCACCAGTTCTGGTCTTCTCAGAACCTCTGTGACGAGTCCCTCCCCCAGAAGGGCTCTTTGGTCTCTAACCAGTTCTTTTGTTTCTCTACATCTGAGAACCACGTGGTCCGGGAAAGTAATCACCCCGCAGACGTGGCACATATTATCTTCAACTAGTTTCAAATCCTTCAGTCTCTGACGTTAGGGCTCATGACCGGTAACGAAATGCAGTAGACCTCCTTCCAGTTATAGGTTCATGTTTGCCCTCTCTGCCACGTCTGGAGACATGCTGAACACTCTTCTAGCCTTAGATGTTTAATTCCAGAATCTTTGCCACGCACTGGTCAGTATTTCTTGAATTTCTCCCTTGCTTTCTGCTGCCTGATGTAAGATGTTCATAATTTTATCTCCTTTTCCTTTCTTTAACCAGTACGCGGCTCCCATCCTTTTAATTTGAAGATGCATGAGCATGGTCGCGGTCGCCACCTGGAGTGCCTCCACCGGAGTGGTTCTATAGGCTCCTGTAAGACGGATTAGGATTTGTCTTTGAGATCTGTTGATAATTTGTATTTGTCTTATATCATCCATCCGGTGGCACCAGGCGCTGGCGACATATCCAACAACGGAGCGAATTATGACATCGTGGTACATTCGTATGATATTGATTGGTATTCTATAGTCGTTGGTAGCGATATTTACAATGTTATGTGATATTTTAATAGCTTTATTTTTTATTGTTCTTACATGAAATCTAAAATTTAACTTTTCATCGAGTAGCACACCTAGATATTTTATCTTTTTTCTCTTTTAATTGTTTTTCCTTCTATCTTCATTATTAGTCCCCTATTGAAATTTAGTTTACCCTTAAATATTACATATTTCGATTTTTCTGTTGATATTAATAGTTTACTGTTCTCGCACCACGATGTCATTCTTCCAATAATATGATTTGCTTTACCTTGTAGATCTTGCCTGCTTTTGCCCTTTATTACGACCGCCAGATCGTCCGCATATCCCACGACCTGTTCCATTTCTTCCTGTCCGTTCAGCAGTTCCAGACATAGCTGAAATATCACAACCCACACAATCGTCCCCAGCACTGAGCCCTGCGGGCATCCTTTCGTCGGAGCCTTGCTCACGACGCCATCAGCCGTATCTATTTCTATTGTTTGTTTTGGAAGTAATCTTTTATTGTATTCCAGACGTTTGGGTGAACCCGAATGTTTTTCAATTCCCTCAAAACTGATGGCCACCACACGTTATCAAATGCGCCGGCAATATCAAAGAAGACTCCCATGACGTATTTGCAATTATCCTGCTTTAATCTATTTACTGCCTCGCAGAACTCATTTATTGCATCTTCAGTGGATTTATCCCGTCGAAAGGTTACAGTGTTCTAGGTTTTCTCTTTTGTCATTAATTCTGTTAATTAATACTTTTTAAAAATTTTTGCTGATTACGTTAAGCAAGCAGATAGGTCTGTATGATTTGGGATTCGTCTTCGGCTTATCCTGTCCCTTATACAAAATAATTAGGTTTGCTTTTTTCCATATTTCTGGGAAACTTCCTTGACGTAGGCATTCATTGTATAATTTTGCTAAATATGGCGCCCAAAATTCCGCTAAAGATTTGTAGATTACGTTTTTAATTCCGTCTGGACCCGGTGCTTTGTTTGCTTTTAGTGACTTTAGTGCGGCCTTTATTTTTTTCATTGGTTATAGTTCGTAGTTCTTGTTCTTCGCCTGCTTCTGGGGGTTCCCTTACGGGTCTACGTAAGAACGCCCATTGGTCAGATCGCCCACTTCTGAAAATGGTCAGAACGCCCACAGAAACGGTCAGATTGTCCACCAAAATGGCAAAACACGTAAATTCAGAAATGGTCAGAGCGCCCACCGGTCAAAACGTCCACTCGTAAAAATGGCAACAACGTTGGGTCTATGCCAGAACGCCCACTGGTCAGATCGCCCACTTCTGAAAGTGGTCAGAACGCCCACAGAAACTGTCAGATCGCCCACCAAAACGGCAAAATATGTAAATTTAGAAATGGTCAGAACACCCACTTAAATTCGAAAGTAAGTCTTAAAATGAATTTAAGTAAAACAAAAGTAATGTACAGTCAACATGCTGTAAAGAAGGAAATATTGATTCACGGAGAGACAATAGGCATAGTTAATGAGTATGTTTACCCAGAGCAGCTCAAACAAACCTATGCTAAGTTGACGAATGAAATAAATAGAAAATGCAAAATGGCGTGGAGCTCGCTTGGATAATCACATTTTATTTTCAAAAGCAAACTATCAATGTGTCTCAAGAGTAAAGTTTATAATCAATGTCTCTTACGTGTGATAATGTACGACTGTGAAACTTGGACATCGAATGCGCAAACGACTCTAAGATAAAGACACACACAAAGAGTTATGATGAGATGCATGATAGGAATAACTATGGACGACTCATGTATTTCATTGGATTCCCAAAGAGAAAAAAACGTCCGAGACGACGTTCTAATGCAAGATGGGTAGATGAAATTAAATGCTTTTCAGGAGCTACATTGATGAGGATTGCAGTTGAGCGAGATATGTGGAAAGTAAAGGGGGATACCTTTAACCAACAGTGGATAGAAAACGGCTGAATATGATAATGGTTCCTTAAATTATGCTTCATATTTGTCTTTCCAAGTTGATTAAATAAAAAGTGTACTTGAAAGCTAATAGAATGAAATTAACAACATTTATCATATTTTCATTCCCACGATGAAAACAACTTGAATTTTAAATTATATTTCAACGAATATTTTATTTCGTTCATATTGCTTTAATGTGACGTGTTTTCAATTTCCCTTTTCTACATGATATAGATTTTGCTTCTGATGCGTTTTTCAAGGCGATATATTACTCTTATTTAGAAATACAAATTTAATAATAGGGTCTTTTTGAAACGTACAAAATAATTTTAACGTTTTTAGAATGAAATTTCACCGCTGAGTTCATGATCGTTCAGAAGCCACAATTTTAGAATCGTTTATTAGTGTTTGTTGTAATGGTATTTTCATTTATTTCGTCTTATTTATTATGGTGGGGTTAAGATCGGTATACGTTCCTTCCACTCAAACATAAATATACATACCAAGTTATTATTATGAGTGCACATAATATAATAACACATAGCAAGTAATTATACTTAGGAAAAGAAACCCACGCTAACGCAACATTATCATATAAATAGTATATTCGCTGCTGTAGCCTGGTGGTAGCTTATTTGTACAACCCCCGATTGAACTCCGAATAACTTGTTTTAAGAGTTGGCGTTCTGACTTTTATACTTTGTGAACGTTTCCCCGAGGTTTCTTCCATTATTTTTATTAAACTGCAAAAATTTAAAGTATTAACTGTGTAGCTTCGTAGGGTTTGTATTTTATAACCTATGGGGATCCTGATCATTTTTGTGGGTGTTCTGACCTTTTTTAAAGTGGGCGTTCTGACCGCTTTCAAGGGTGGGCGATCTGACCGTTTTTGTGGGCGTTCTGACCATTTTTAGAAGTGGGCGTTCTGACATAGTCCCTCCCTTACTTCTTGTCTCATTCTTGAGTGCTCCTCGTTGTCGTTGTCTTCGCTATCATCTGGAAATAATTTAGAAAAAATTAGCTCCATGGTTTGCTGCCAATTCATTGTAAACGTTCCATAGTATATTTAAATGTATTCATTACCCCTTTTGTTTTTATTTTTTTTGCATTACTATCTTGTAAGGCATACCCCAATTGTCCTTGCATAAGTTTTTGTCCACGAACTTTCCCCAGGTCTTCTTTTTGTTTTCAAATAGTTCTCTTTCAAAATCTTGTTTTTTTTTGCGATATTTATTTAATCTTTGTATTTTCAGTTCGTGGTCCCTGGCTGCTTTATAACTTTTTCTACTTGCTTTTAGTCTCCGTTTAAGTTTATCTAATTTTTGTGTCCAGAAAGGTTTCCTGTTGTTAGTTCTATTTGTTTTTGGCGCCACACTTACGATTGCTTTTTGCGTAACTTTCTCAATCTGCTTTGCGATGTCATCCAGATCCACATCCCGTTCGATTTGAGGTAGTTCCAATTTGTTCATTAATTTAGTGTAGTTTAGTTTTTTCGTATTATAATTTAATTTACTGGATTCTTCTTGTTCGTTGCTGTTATTTTTGTCTTGTGTAAAGTTAATATAAAAGCTAATGGCGCCGTGCTGGCTCGTCGTTGCGTGTTCCAACACACTCCACTCGTGTCCTATGTATATTACCTTTTGTCATCGTCATATCTATTACTCTCTTCCCCTGCCCTGGCCTGGAATGTCGGTGGCTGATCTTCTTTATTATGGACTACGAGTTGGTATTGGTTAATTATGTCTACATATTTCTCCCCATTTCCATCTGTTCCAGGGCAGTGCCAGAGCGGGTACTTAGCATTAAATCACCTAAAATAAGTAAATTTCCGCTATAAAATCCTTCCAAAATTGTTTCCATTTTATTTACAAAGATGTCGGCCGGCATAGAGAACTGGCAGTAGAGGTTGACAATGGTTATTCGGTGTTTTCCAAGTTTTAGGGTGAATGTCTGTATCCCCTTACATGTGTATTTGGAGTCCACGAACGCTTCAATTTTCTTATTGAAGATTGCCACAGCGCCTATTGTACCCAGATCCTCTGGTATCAGTGTCACGGCATCTGTCGGCATGCCCGATATTTTCCCTTTATTTATATAGGGTTCTAGCATGCATGCCACGTCCACATTTTGTTTTTCACAGTGTATCCTAAGTTCGTGGGTTGCTAGGCGTGATCTCTCCAAGTTAACTTGGACAAATTTGAACATTTATGGTTGTCTTAGGTGAACGTAGCATGCTGGAAATCTCTCCGTTGGCACAAATACTGCACGTCAATACGCCATAGCGAACAGTCTGTAGACGTTATTTAGTTGAAAAGACTCATCTCTTCTTTCAAACAGTTTGTCTACCAAGTCCAATAGGTACTGTGAGTCCGTTGTTATTCCATTGGAACGTGGGTTTATCCTGTCAACTTCTTCAATTATCGGAAAAGTTATTGTTCTTCCATTTGGGTGAATATTTCTTACAATGATTCTAAGAGCTGCTGTCAGTAGTAACGGCTCCTCAAGTCTCGACAGGATGTAGCGCTTGTTTAGTTCTTCATAAAATTCGTTTGGGTTTTAACTCGTCATTCTAGCCTCACTTCCCTCCGTAACCTCCTCCTCTTTTTCCTCAGCCGTATCCTCTTCTTCCATGTCTTGCGAGGTCGTTTCAGAACTCCTGTTTTTGTTTGCTTTTCTCTTATACAACCTCGGTATTCATACCTTCCATCCTTTTTTCTTCTTTCCGTCCTCCTCCTTCTCTTGTGTAGGTTGCCTCTTGTTCTCTATCTGGTCCCTGTCCTTCTGCTCCATCTCAGTCTCCTGGATCTCCATTTCTTTGTCCGTTTCCGCCTCCGTAGCCCTTAATGCGTTCCATGTTCTTATGACATTTTCGTAAAGATACTGGTCCTGTATTATCATAACTAGACCTACACTTTCCATATCGTGTGCCCACTTCTTCAGGTGCTGTAGCACATCTCCAGGCTCCGCCCTCCAGAGTCCCATCCCTGTAGCTGGTATGATAATTTCTATTTTCTTTTCGTGTTTCATTGCCGAAAATAACTTCATTGTCAATTCCAATTCTTCAAGGAATGTTTCTCTGGACGACTTGACGTTTATGAACTTGCAGTTATATCTATTTCTAGACAGATAAATTTCTAGATATTTGTTTTCCTCCATATCGATCTTGTAGTATTCAAGGTTCTCCAGATTATATCCATCGTGCGATAAGGCGACTCTCTGAGCAAAACCTCTTTGAAAACTATTTAAGTTCTGATTTATATAATGAAGTATTACTTGTTTTTCTAAATTCATGTCTATATGTCCATTCTTGATTTCAAGGAAATTTCGGTAAGTTTAGTATTGTCCTCAGTCATCCAATTTTTTGTTGTTGTTAAATTTTAAAATCCTCTCGAGGCTTCGTTTTTTCCTGCATGGGTTCTTTTTGTCTTTCGTGACATTGGTGATGCTGTCTCAGATCTATCATGGTTACAGGCCATAGTCGAATCGATCTATGATGCGCTGGAACGCCAGCTTATATTGTGGGCATTCGCTTTGATTTTTAGCCCCATACAGCTTTTTCCTTGAACTACAAGGAATGCAGATTCTCTTTTCCTTGTCTTTGCAGTCTATCTTCTTATGTCCTTTCTCTCCACAGCTGCCACACCTAGCATCACTACGACAATGAGCCGCAATGTGGCCATACTCGTGACAGTTCAGGCATGTCATGACGACCAGGAAATCTTTACGTTAGTGGCCTCATATCCTATGTAAACACGTGGGTTCCTCAGTATGATCTCCCGTACCTGTTTTGGCACTTCTAAGACCAGATGGTATCTGTCTTGATTCTTTGGGCCTGTCTTAAACCTTGGTCTTATCAGTTGATTTTGTTCTTCCGTGATGTTCTGGTGGATTGTCTCGATCAATTCTTCAATTGTTTCTATTTCCTTGAACTCAGCTGGTACATTGTACATAATCATTAAAGGATTACGTTTGTAACTTTTATTCGTCAAGTCGAAATTTTGGCCATCCCTGGATGTTCTCTTATTTTCTCTTCATCCTGCACTGTTGCCATTTGCAGGATGAGCGCCGTCCTCCCCTGTATAATTTGAAAATTTATGCGATCTTGTCTTGTTACAATTTTGATTAGCCTCATCCTAGTGTACTTGAGGCTTTCTGATTCTCTCGGCTTTATCACGATCGTTGATTTTGAATTCCTCTTGGTAGACTCTATTAGGCGTGTCTTCTCTGGGATCTTAGCTGTATCTCTTTTGGGCATGTCCGCGAAACTCACCACCGGAACCGTGGTTCCACTTTGACCCTTTGTTGCTTTTAGTGCCCATTTTCTGTACAAAGCTTTTTAATATCTTCCTGAAGTTCACGCATCTTCCCCTCTATTTCTTTCTTGCTCCTCTCAATCTGTTCATTAGTTATTTCCAATTCCTTGATTCTAAGACTATTTTGGATAGCTTCATGTCTCAGTTGGCTTAAGTTCCTTTCCTGTTTGTCGAGTTCGATTTCTCTTTCTTCAAATTTGGTTTGATCTTGCTAGCTTGATCTCGTAATTTCTGAGCCGCTCATTCTCTTTTTCCAACTTTGCTTGGGTTTTCTTCAACTCCATTATCCTTCCTTCCAAGAATGCTTGGTGGATTCTGAGGTCTTCAATTCCTTGTTCGTCTTTTTTACGCTTGGCAATCTCTTCCTCTTGTTCTGGAGTTCTCTTCTTTTGGTTGTGTCTTCAGGAATCAGTGCTGGCGTACCTGGTCTAGATGTTAACTTGTTCTGTTTCTCGGTCATGTAGAACTTTCCTAATACCTCGTAGAGATTTTGGAGTGCCATCTCTTTCCGTCTGCATCTTTTCCCATTCTACGTTTACTTCTTCTACGATGCTTAGTTCTAGTTCTTTGTTTTCCTTGTTGGATCTCGGTGTTGAAGTATTTATTTATTTCTTCTTTATCTTTTCCTGATGTCTCATTTAGAATGGACTATTAGGCAACGTTTGACTATCTGATTTCGGGTTTAAGTAATCCGCTTCGTACTTCTCTAGGCCGGACCTAGTGAAGTTAAAGTTCGAGTTTTTCGCCATGTCCGAAAAATAGTAGGCTTGCGCACAGAAAAACACTAACACAAACAGAAAACAATTTAGTTTATATATTAGACTAAAGAAGGAAAAATAAAAATAGACGCATCCCCGGGGACGCGGATCAGAGCACACAGCACCCAGAAGGCCGCCGACTCCAGTCCTGGAGGGGAGGAGGAATGGGGATGGATCTCTGCAAGGGTTTTTCTTTTCTTTGCCCCACAAAAATTGTGGGAACTCCCACAAAATATCGGGAGTAGTCGGCGACCAAACTCCGTGTCGAAAACATTTGGGGGGCAATGACCCCATGGGTAGGACCCCCAAAAACCGCTCACGACCAAAACCCGGGCCGAAAACATTCCGGAGTGGGGTAGGAGGTTGTGATCCCCATATGTGAGGCTAAAGACCCCCAAAATACTATGCACCCATCACTAACGGCCCCGAAGACACGGACCACTTAGCCTTTCATGTTCTTATATATTACTACCTCGAACTCAGAGAGAGAGAAAAAAGGGTTAAAAGGAACCAGGACTTAATTACTTCCGTTTAATAACAGTTTGTTCTTCAAGGACACCGGATGTTCTGGATCAAGACACTCACAATGATCAGTCTAAAGACCCAAAGTGGATGGGTTCGTTTTAGTTCCATATATTTAACATGGGAAACTTTTGGACCTTAATAGCTTTCACACAAAAAATAGTTCCCGGGTCCGTACCTTCTAGGAACGTTTCTTTTATGTTTATAAACAAAGTAATGTACGCCCCGTGAAATCCACGTGAAATCACACGAAAACACGGAGCACTCGCATACACGTCTGTTCAGCATCAAAGCTTATAGTCGAAAAAACAAAAAACATCCTAGTAGAGTAAGAGACCAAGAAACGGATCCTTACAAGTTATGCTACCCTGGATGGTTTTCAGGCTTTTTGGTCTCTTACTCTACTACGGTGTAATAGTGGTATGAGGGAAATCAGTGTTGTCTTAGTGTTGCAAAGATGGATTTCATTCAATTGTCTGTCTGTTCGTTGAAGATGGGAGGTAAGTAAACTAACCTAAGACGAAAAACTGTGTCGTTGTTGAATACACATCATTGATAGTAACAATTGTTTATAGTAGCAGTTGTAGTTTTGTTTGGCGCATTTCGTAACTTTAGGTGTTTTTTTTCTAACTTAATAGTTTTTTGGAAAAGGTTTTGTTCTTTGCAAATAAAGTTAGTGTTGTCTTACAATGTTGCAAAGATGGATTTTATACACTTGTATGTTTCTTCGTTGAAGTTGAGAGGTAAGTAAACTAACCTAACACGAAAAAAACTGCCGTTCTTGAATACACATCATTAATAGTAAAAAGTTGTTTGTCATTGTAACTGATCCGTTTTGTTATGATGCATTTCGTAACTTTTAGTTTTTTTGTTTTCTAACAGTTTTTTGAAAAATGTGTTGTTCTTTGCAGATGTAGAGTTTCTTGTGTGTGTGAAAATTATGTGAAGGTATGAAAAATTGTTTATGTTTATCATATTAACTTTTGTTTTTACATTTTTTTAAAAAATGTTACGTTGCAAGTCTTGCCACATCATGAACTTTTTCAAATACATGCTTCGTTTTGCACTTTTGCATCTTGTTCTTCCAAAAGCAAGATGCGATGTTCTGATAATGTTGTAGTACAAATATCTCAGAGAGAGAATGTTAAAGTTTATGGGAAATAGATTCTTTTTGTTGCCGGTACGCAACGATCACACTTTCCGGTACGGAGTAAATCTAAGAGATCCCGCAACTTTTGTTAAGACAAAATTCAAATACATATGAAACTTAAACGCCTATTTTTATGACGTCACAGCTCTCTTACATGACAATTGTAATATAACAAAAATTAAATATCCAATTTGTCTTGTTTGTGCTCAGCTCTTGACGTGCCAAGATCTCTTTTCACTCGTGTAAAAAATTTTGTTTGTTAGCGTTTTATTATGGGAAATCCAATTAATTTTTTACTTATTCATCAAGACATTCAAGGGTAGAAAGATCCTAAACCGTTCTTGAATGCTGGATCCATTTTTGTTACTACAAATTAATGGGATTTCAACCACAAGAGACTGATCCTGAACTGTTATTTCATCATTTGCTATATTACTACTGGAACGATGAGGAACTCGTATTAGAAACGTGTGTAAGTGCACAAGATATTATCGATCTGTTCTTCAATGGATTTTATACAACTATATAAAGTAAACGGATGGCTTGGTTGGGATTATTACGTTCAAATTTTTTAGTATGAACCTAGTAAATTTATACCTGATGGTGCTGTGGAATTCTTTGGACTGGATATGATGGACGGTGATTACGTAACAAATAGTGTTGATGAGTCTAGTGTAATGGACGTTGATTTTAACAGTGATGATGACGTTGCCATGGAAATTGATGTGAAGCAATGGTTCAATGATCATCGTGCCGATATTCGTGTGCAACAGCGGATGAAGGACCAAAACATACCTATGATGTATGGTACCAAGAAAACGCATGAATTTGAAATTGTAACTGAACGAGTAAGAAAGTATCCTAATTACTCCTTATATGGACGTGAAATTACCATCAAGTCATTGGTTACTTCAATTCGTAATCCGGAACAGTACGTAACCAGTTTCTTTCAGTTTGCCATGGGACATTTACTTCACGATGTAGACCCTGCATGCAAAGTAGGTTTTACTATTCAAAACTCTAAATGTAGAGTGGGATATCCAATATACATTCCGTTTAAATTTCGCGTGCATAGTACTGTAGACGCTATGTTACGAAAAATCGAAAATGTACTAAACTAAAATGAAGAATTTTTATTGGGGGACAATGTTACATTTACAGTTCATATTACTGATCCGTATCGAGGCCAAGGACGGGATCGTAACGCTAAGTATTTACCGTTTGGAGACTATGTGCAAAAGGATATTATACCTGTTAACAACATTCCTGACAGTCTTCCACGAGCATTAGTATTATTACAACTACGAGCAGATAAAAAATTTGAAAATGCACGCTATATGAAAACCCAGCCGGAAAAGTGGAGCTGTGACGCAGGAGAATTATGCTATTATGCAAATGTAAATGTAAGTAATAGAAATGGTGATAGTATAGACGATGTTGATATGTTTCAAAAGTAGGAGGAAAAGTAACAAATTATTGTTTATAGCCGTGTCTTAAACACTCGCGAGTATGAAAAAATCTATGCCGGACCAGCAGCTAAGAAATTTTTTTGAGCTCTGAAGACAATCATTACGGTATCATTAAGACAATTACGTTATTTTTAGGAAGTAAAGGGTATTGTGATCATTGTCTTACTCCATATATGGAACGTCGACGTCACAAATGTAAATATATGTGTACGCAACGTGAACAGTACCATTTTGATTCAAAAAGTACTGATGGAACGACAGTGTACTCTGATAAGTATAATCGTTACTTTGTCAATCAGACATGTTTTGAAAAGCAATTAACAAAAGGAAAAAGTAAATCGATATGTGACCAGTGCGGTTTGAAAATTGATCTTCGTAGCAGAAAGTCCAAACATGTTTGTGTTAAACATTTTTGTAAACTGTGTGCAGAATATGTAAATGAAACATGTGTGTTTTGTAAAACTAAGTAATACTAAACGGGTTGAGGATTTCCTTTATATTGTGTTTGATCTGGAAACGATGCGTTTGGGTGCAAATGAAAAAGGTGAACAAGAATATGATCCTAACTTAATTTGTGTCACTCATCGTTGCTTTCAGTGCAAAGATCTCAATGACGAAAGTTACAAATGTACTGTTTGTGGTGATTCTAATGGAAATAGGGATTTTGTCTTTTATACCATGGAATCATTCATTAATCACTTACTCAAACAAGGTCCAAAGTTTACTCAAGTTGTTACACTTGCGCATAATGCTCATGGTTTTCATAATTTGTTTGTTGCTCGCGAGATGTTCCGTTAAAATTAGTGCCTAGTATTATCAGTCCTGGAAATAAACTTATGCAACTAACGGTCAATAATATTATATTCAGAGATGCTTACTTGTTTATGGGTGTTCGATTAGCTGATTTACCTGCAAGTCTTGGCTAAGATGAATCTCTTAAGAAAGGTGATTTTCCACATTTATTTAACTTACCACAATACCAAAACAATGTAGGTTTGTATCCAAAACTTGAATTTTACGAAATTGAAAGCAAATCACTAAAAGAGGAAGAAGCAATTCCTACGTGGCATGCCGAATATGTTAAACGTAAAATGACATTTCATTTCCAGCGTGAATTGTTAGCCTATTGCAAAACCGATGTACGTATTTTAACTCTAAGTCTCATATGATTTTCTAATTTGATTAAAGCTAAGACAAACGGGTTTCAATGTTTTTGCATACTCCCACAATTGCTACGTGCGCGATGAAAATGTTTCCGTCATGCTATCTTAAAAGAATACAATTCCAATTATACCTCCGTTAGGTTTCCAATATTGTACCAATCAAAGTAAAGTAGCTAAGCAGTGGCTACGATATATGGAGTTCAAACAGAACATTAAGTTAAAAACATTTGAAACTGGTAAAGAGGCACAATTCAGAATTTTTTTGAAAAATAGTGGCAATGTAAAAGTTGTTTCCATTTGGGAATGTGTGTGGGAGAAACAAGTGAAAATGTCTCCTGGAATTGTTTCATCCGTGATCATTGTTCTAATGTGAAAAAAACATCACAGCCTCGGAACACATTTAAAGGCGGGCGTGAGGAATGCTTTAAAGCTTTATGTGAATGTACAGAGCAAGAGGTATGTGAGTACGTGGACTTTACAAGCTTATATCCGTGGGTAATGTCTAAAAACCACTTCCCGTTGGTCGTGTAAGAATCCATAAGGGGGATAACATGCCTGATCCAAGTCAAGTTCATGGTCTTGTATACTGTAAGGTTTTACCACCTAGCAATCTTGCAATTTCTGTTTATCATTATAATGCACATAACAAACTGATGTTTGGTCTTTGCCGGACCAGTATGGATAATTTAAATAAAGACAAGTTCAATGATACTAACGAACTACCTACAATCAGATTCGTATTTTGCACATCCGAGCTCCATGCCTCATTAAAGAAAGGCTATGTCATTCTGCATACTTATGAATTTGGGAACGGCAGATGAACTAGGGACTGTTCAAATCTTATGTTGGCACATTTCTGAAAATGAAACAGGAAGCCTATGGATTTCCAGATGACTGTCTAACCTACGAAGAAAAACAGCAGTATATTTCTGAGTATAGAAAACATGAGGGAATCGAACTAGTCTATAACAACATTGAGAAATGAAGGTTTACGATACATTTCCAAAATATTTTTAAACTCTTTATTCAAGAAGTGGGGCAAGAAACTGACTTGCCAAAGACAAAAGTTGTCAATTATACTTTGGAATTTAATAACATTGACTATTAATCTCACTTGGAAATGCAAAATGTTGTCCTTGTGGGTGATAAGTTGGTTGTTTCATATCTCGATTTGGAAAACAAAAACACACCAAACAAATTCACAAATGTAGCAGTTGCTGCTTTCATTTCTTCTTCGACCAGACTTAAATTATACGAAACATTAGATGCCGATGGTATTGACAGACCGCTTTACTGTAATATGATACTATTATCTATATTAGACGTCGAGATGAAACTCCTTTGCTTCCTATTGGTGATTATTTAGGACAGAAAAAATGAAATCAAACAAGGCTGGGAAATACGAACTTTGATTTCTCTTGGTCCTAAACATTATGCGTCCGTGAGGTGAAGACAAATACAGGAAAAATTAATAAGGTAATTAAAATTCGTGGAATAACTCTTTTCAACGAGCACGTAAACGAATAAACTTTGAGGATATGTATAATTTAGTTACAGAAAACTGTCAGTCAAGTAATTTTTACTCCAAATCATAATTTACGAAAACCTGATTTTCGTATCGTTTGTAAACAGCAAACTAAACGACATGCTGTTATGCAGCAGACGAAGCGTCGTTGATTAAATCATTCTAGTACTGTAGACTACGGGACATTACCTTATGGTTTTCGTTAAAGGAAAAAACTTGGAATTTGTTTTAAATTTCCAACAGTAAGTATTAGAATACTATATTACAATGACAAGTATCCTGTAAGTTAGATGACCTCCTTGTCTACAAAGAAATGTAAATCCAAATATTATTTCTTTGAGTTGATGTTTTATTATCATCCCATCTGCAATCAACAAAACAAAACTTGATCAACACTTTTTTTGTGCACGTCAACTATGAAGTTTGAACGGTTTAATACTTTCTTAGTAGATATGATTCCTACAATTCCTAACATTAGAACAATGTACATCACAAAACTAATTTCTTATAACAACAAAAAATATTTTCTGACTTGTTATAGTTGTCTTCACTCTGTTGCACAAGTAAAACTTGTAGTGTTAGTATCACAAAATTCTTTTGTACTCCTTTATTATTTTCCACAAAAACATTATAGGAAAGTTCGACAGTTTCATTAAAACTTTTATCGTAAAAGTTAGACAAGCACATTATATGAAAAATATTTTATACAAATGTACTTTTATGTATCAGCAGACTGCAATATTTTATATGACTTCACTTTTATTTTTGTTGCAATGTACCAAACAAATAAACTTATTTTGTACTACTTCATTCTTTTTACCAAAAAATGAACAACAAAGTTATTTACAACTATGTTATCTAAAAACAATGACTTGTATCCTAAAAGTTAGACAACAACGATAAATTATACAAGTTCACTTTTATACGTCACCAGACAGTAATATTATATATGACTTCATATTTTTTGTTGCAATATACGAAACAAATATTTTGTACGATCGAACTTTATCTTGCAAAAAACAAAAATAATTGATTATTTTGTATGACTTGACTTGTTGAATAATTTGTTTCAGGTGTCTGTAATTACAATATTTTGTATGACGTCACTTTTTTGTATCAGTTGTTTTTAGTCCCCTATGTGTAATAACAATATTTTCGTGTATCCGTTGGAATGTTCTACTCTGTATATATTCTTGATTATGCACAATAAATAATGTCTTCTTCTATCATACTGATGCTTTTTTATTTCTATTTCTCACAAACAACGTCCAAATGAACCGTGTAAAAAAATTTTAGTCCAAAGAATGACATATAATTTGTTTATGTATTCTGTACTTGTAATCATTTCTTTATGTTTTCAGAAAATTCTGAAGTATATGTTCGTTGTCTGGGTGTGTATAAATTTCTCATAGATTTCATTTCATCTAGGCGCATATGCTAAAGTTTCCACTACGTCCTGTTCCAAGGATTCCACAGACATGTGAATGCAGTCGTGAGTTCCAGAATCAATGTGAATGTGGTCAAGGCAAGCAAGAGATATTAGCGGAACATTTGCTTTCCATTTTTGAATACTATACAATATGCAAGTAGGCTTGTCTTCAAGAGTCGAACATTCACACAGGACCTCCATTCGAAAACTACATTCAAAAATTCCCGTTCAACGTCTTTATGTAACTTATTGACCAATCACAATAAAGAATACAACTTGTCCCTATCAGTCTCATGACAAGTGTCTCATAAAATCAAATACCGCAAGAATTGCATCAAGATTCACTTCATGTAGTACTTGACGTCATTAATTGTATTTCAATGAGTTCAACTTGACAAATACAATATTTATTCACTTAATCCCAATACTTGGGAACAGTTGACGTTATTCCTGATTATGACTAACCTATATTACAAGCAAAGATGTTGCTGCTTGTGATTCTGTGGAAGACATTCAGTCTTGTATTATATCTATAACATGTAATGTTCTTACTTTCGTAGTAATCTATATTTCAAAAAGTCTGTACTTCAGTTACTATTATAGGAGTACTATTCAGTTCGTTGCGCCATAGGTGACTAAAAGATACACTACAATGCTTTTGTAGTCTTCCATATTATTTTTTGCATTTGTTCAAAACGCAATGCACAAGTATTTTAATTCCATATCCTTACTCAACGTGTTCCAAAAATTTCAAACAGTCTGCTAAAGCACAAAATAAAAGATTACCTCTAGTGACCAAAATCTGTCTCTAATAATCAACAATATCCTTCAACTGCACTTCATTTTTCATTATCGTAACATGTTTCATTAACACAAATCGTATATTTCAAGTGAATTTGTACTTCTAGGATTAAAATGTCTACTTTCCATTTCCAGTTAGCTAATGGCAAAGTCACAACTGCTTTGGATTGTATTCTTAAACCATAGTACTGTGTTCATATCATCCCTGTTCGTGTTTGGGGCTCAGATCTTGTGCTACTTTACAATCTAAAAATACAAATGACGCCTCTATATCTTACTTTAAACCTAAATCTGACGTCCCATTCTCCCTAAACTTATTTGCTTCTGTTGTATACATATCACAAAGGAGGGGGATTAAATCATTTGCAAAGGATCTGTCAGTCTCATCATTATATTGTTCTCCCTATACGTAAAATTACTTGATAGCATATCTATGAGCAGTCCTCCTCTCTTCATTCGGATATATATGTTATGTATCCATATGGCGATGGCTAAGCTATATGCAAAGGATCTGTTTGGGACTCAGATCTTATGCAACTTTACAATCTAGGAACACCTACATGCGTTACTTTAAACCTAATTCTGACGTCTTACTCTCTCTCATCTTATTTGCTTCTGTTGTACACATATCACGAAGGAGGGGGTTAAACCATCTGCAAAGGACCTACATCTCTCATCATAATATTGTTCTCCCTATACGTAAACTTACTTGATCATATATCTATGTCCAGTGCTCCTCTCTTCATTCGGGTATATATGTTATGTATCCATACGGCGAGGGCTAAGTTATATGTAATGGATCTGTCTGTTTACAATTAACTCGACACGGTCCATTTGTTAGCATTTCATTCCGTATTACTAGATGTGACAACAAAGGAAAAAAATATGTGATTTTCCTTTGACTAAAATGTTGCTGGGGCTCCCACCATTCTATTTACTGGGTTCTTACCTGTTTTTTCCTACTTAAATATTAGTACATACATTTAAGGTATTACTGTATATTGCTTAAATTGTGTCCCATTATTTTTGGAGACACTCTGGATATGCCGGAGTAATGTTCTGTCTTTGAGAATTTTAAAGAGCAAAAGAGTGTCGCATAGTTTTGGAAAACACTGTATATATTCCTGAGGAAGTATCCCTTTAACTACTTAAATCACACTCCTTTTCTCTCTACAGTGATTTCAACTTAACCCTTTGCGAAAAATGCCGGATTTCGGGCTTCGTACACGTATAAAAATATACATTTTGGATTTAAACCTAGAAAAGCATTTATAGGCTTATCCTACTACAAAAACAACTGCGCAGACGGAATTAATATAATTCCTTACAGAAGCAGGAAGTTTGTTTTCCTATGGTGTACTTGCCGTGACTGAATCCGATGTTGTTTTAATAAGACAAATCTTGGCAATATATTTTATCGTTAAAAATAGCTAATGGTTAAAACAGTTGCTTTCTGACCAGCACCAAAATGAGATGTGTTAGAGTCCTGATCGTGACAAGTATTTTCCTGCTAGTCAATAAAACAATAGAAACTTCTATTCATGAAATGACAAAAGTATAGAGTAAGCAACCAAGCTGTCCGTACTATTACGTCAAACTGAGCGTGACCTTGCAAACAAATATACAATGTAGTGATCTATTGTACCAGCGAATAAGAATTTCCCAGGCAATTGGCGTGAATTGCTGTTTCGTTCCCTTTCGGTTCAAATTCTCCCTCTGTCTTATGACTGTACTTGATGTGGAATACTGCCCTGCACACACATATATATATATATATATATATATATATATATATATATATATATATATATATAT
>JAGDQP010002946.1:0-10699 GCA_022664845.1 Lepisma saccharinum
TATATATATATATATATATATATATATATATATATATATATATATATTGTGTATATATGTATATACACGTTTAAAATGACTATAAGGTTACAAACATATATAAATGATGGGAGGAAAATGTAGTATAAAATACTTTAACTTGAATGGTTAGTTAAGCACAAGATTGTACGATCACATAAACACGTTATTAGTTACATTTTTCGTGTAAGCACAAAGACTTTTATAAGTTTTTAAAGTAAATTCACAGTTTAATTTGTTTCGGTTGTTCAGATTTCACTTACTATCTGTTTCTACATTAACGTGTATCTCAATTAATTTTGTTTTTACTTCATCCACTCTGAATTAAAGTAAATTGTGAGGAAATTCTTTATTAAAATGCAAATAATTTGCAAATAAATAATATAAACATGAAAAAATCACAATATTCATTATCAGTTTATATGTGTCTCTCCTCATAATCTGGTTCTGCAATAACGTCTTTCTCAATTAATTTTGTCTTTGCTTCATCCACTCAGAGTAAAATTAAATTACGAAGAAAATATTTTTAAAAAAATCAACACTATTAAAATGTACATGCTTCGAAAATACTCCTGATAAATATGAAAAAATCACAGCATTCATTATCAGTCTAAAAGTGTGTCTCCTCAAAGACTTTCTTCATCTACAGATCGTGTAACATAACAATGTCTCTGGCAATTGCGTACATTATACAAATATTCAGCCCACAATAAGGGGCAATTGTTTTTATATTTCAAGTTTTCGATAGCTTCTAAGATCCACTGATAATTATAAATGTAATTCAAACATCCCCATGAATTTTTGTTTCACTAGAACATATTGTAGTAGATAAATTTCATTGTTCCGAACAACACTATCTGTTTCCTCAGCACTAGAACCATATATATCCTTCATTGCTGTGTGAATTAAATTTTACCTCCAAGCTTGAGGTAGATGTACTGCTGAAAATACGGGAAAATACGCCTCAATTCTCAGTCGACTATCCATCACCTTTGTCTATACTATGATCATCGTAAAAATGCATGATACTTTACTAGTGTCTAATATCAGAGCTACATTATAACTGTGCACAAAACTTTAAAAAGTAAATCAACTTTACATAAGATGACGCATCATGTAAGTAACAAGATTCAACTGGATCTATAAACACATGTTATCATCTAAGAATACGTAGAAATAACTTCTAGTACGTTCACAAACATAACAATGACACACACAACAATAAACGAACACCTGCACATTAAAATTCCAGGAAAATCCGAAGCATGTCCAAACACGTTCCGACTATCAAAATTGGGAAACAATAAATAGATTGTTTAATGTTATTCAACTGGCGCCGCCGTAAATCAAGTGGCAGACATAAAAATAAACTCGACCCCATCCCCGTCCGAGCACCGTAGGTGTGAAACAAAAATAATCGTCTTCGACCCATTGTCCATTCAAGCAAACATCTGTTTTAAAAAAATACCTGCTGACTCCAATTCCAAGAAAAAGCCCGGGGATCCAGAGGACCAAAGTTGTAAATCAAAGAAACATTAATACAATCAGTAACACTGCAAAAAACAATAAACTCTGCAGATGCGAAGTTTGTCACTTCTGAGCATGAAAATTACCAAGGTAAAAATTAGTTGTGCAATTAGTTTTCGTTGCTAAAGTCAGCGCAAAATCTATGCTGCGTGTTCATGGCTAATGGCCCACCGTCAAAATAAAATGATGAACCCTTCCTTACAAAAATAAAATAATATCCTTAATAAAAATCCATATCTTATAATATATTTAAGCTGTCGCCTTACACGGTCTTTACGGGCGGTTGATACCGGGTCTTACGCTTTCACCGCTTGCAATAATCGACGGCTGTGGGGAGGCCAAGGGCGAGCGGCAACAGTACAAAAACATGGTGGATGACAATAAATATTAAACATAATAAAAAAATCCAATCAAATTATTCATTATTTACCACATATCTTCTCTTCTATTAAGTTTATAACATTTTAAGTTCTAGGGTACCTGCTTAACGCCTATAGCTATAATACCAAATAACAACAAACACCCTCAAGGCCATATAATACCACTACCACCAAAGCAAAGTAAGATGTACTTATATTCTATTTACGAAAGTTATATTTGAGATAATGTTCGCTAGGTGATAAATTTATGTTGGAGTACTTTATATGGGAAACTATATTTTATATAGGCCAGTCTAGTAACTTCAGACTTCGGCCCGACACGATTCACCTTTAGCTTTTCCACACCCATGCCCCTGTCGGGATTCGAACCCGGGACCTTTCAACAGATGACCTACCCCCGAAGAGTGCTCGACCACCCGGCCGGCGAGTACTTTCTACGTACGAGCGTTATACAATACGTGAACTCCTCAGGTAGAGGAACGAGAGAACAAGAAGTACGAGCTGGACACATTAGCGATACTATAAGTCCGTTCGAAGAGTCAAAATAGCATCCAGCAGGGCATCTATTCTCTCTCCTACGGAGGGCATCTGTTCTTTCTCACAATTTCGAAACAGGAGTCTTCTTCATTTAGAACAGTATTCTTCTAGTGGTAAAGAATATAGAATTCGTAAACGAAAGACTATCATACGTTAGGATACGTACTCGAAGGGACAGCACGGTTTTAAAAAATGTCCATGCTCTACCGAGGTAGCTAATGATAGCGACAAAGATATATTTAACGAGGAGCTTGAAAGATTGATTGACCGATTACCAAACTATAATACGTAATACATGTTGGGTGATTTCAACTCTAACGTAGCGAGGGAGGAAAATATAGCCTACTATATGCAAATACAGCATTCACGAAATCCCCAACAACAATGGATAAAGTCTTATAAACTTCTGCCATGTCAATAAAACTATTAGTAAAGATTATGTTCCTTGAACACAAAAATATACCCAAATATACATGGATATCTCCGGTTGGAAAACTCTCAATCAGATCGTTAACAATAGACCAAAACAAACCATAATTAAGGGCGTTATGTCTTACAGAGGAACAGAAGGAGACACAAAGCGTCAGTTAGTGATCACAAAAGCGAGGGAAAAGTTATGCATCGCAAACAGAGAATGCAAAGGATCAAAACAATTAAAATTCACGGGGAACTTAAAGGAGTAGATAATCCAAGCGAGAAAGCAGACTACTAACCGGAAATCTAAAAAAAAGTTCGAAAAATTAGGCGACTCTGAAATTAATAAATTTGACATTAATGTTAATTTCATCTAATTAATATGTGGGAGACAATTCGTGATGCACTCAAGACCGCAGCGAAGGAACATTTAGGTGAGAAAGAACAGCAGATAAAGAAGCCTTGGTATGATGATGAATGATTTAAGCATCACGTGGTACGGAGACAAACAAGGTAGAGATGGCTAAGTAATAAAAGGTAGCAAGCACCAACCACTACAGTAATGCGAAACGCAAGGCCACACAGGTTCAGAAAGAGAAGGCGAGAATTCCTGAAGCAGACGATTTAGAAAATAGAAGAAAACGGCACGAAAATTAACTTACGAGATTTATGCAAATTGGTAAACTCCTTAAGAAAACGTTACTAGACATTACCAGGGATGACTGAAATGTAGGTACGCAAAGATCTTCAAGCAGATAAGAACAAAATTATCAACTTGTGAAAAAATTATTTCGTCAAAGTTCTTAACAATCTCAACAACAAATGAAGTTGAAATCTATACAGCAGAACCGTGGGTACCCGAACCTACTAAGATCGAGGTCAAAAAGTGAGTAAAGAAAATGAATAACTTCAAATCACCAGAAATAGATCACATTCAAGCCAAGCTAATTAAAGGGGAAGGAACGACACAAATCAAGGAAGTTCAAAAATTGATAAGTGCTGCATGGAGAATGTAAGCTCTTCAAATGTAATGAAAAACCTCAATAATTTTTCCGGTTTATAAAAGGACGTCAAATTGAACTGTAATAATTAGTGCAGAAGCTCGTTACTCCGTACATGTTACAAATTACTGAGTAATATTCTGCTAACCTCGCCTAAGCGTATAGGTAGATAAAATAATTGCAGATCAATAATGTTGATTTAAAAGAAATATATCCTCATTTGGCACATATTTTTGCTTTGCAACAAATCTTAGACAAGAATTGGTCATACAATGGGACTGTTAACCAGCTATTCATAGATTTTAAGATGCGTATGACACTCTCAAACGGGAAAAACTATACAATATCCCGGTAGATTTCGGAATATCGGAAAAACTTGTTCAAAATAGTAAGGATGTATCTCAGCGACCGCATAAGCACATTACCCATAGACAATAATATGCCAAATAGTTTCGATATTCGCAACGGATTGAAACAAAGGGATTATGTTTCATCATTACTGTTTAAGTTTGCGTTAGAGTATGCGATTCTGATAATAAATAGATCAAAACGGAACTATGACTGAATGACTTGGATGAGTTGTTCGTGCACGCGGAATATCTGAAATTTATAGGGTAGCGTATAGATGCTCTACAAAGTAACGTCTATGTCTTAGTAGAACGTGCTATGTGATAGGTCTACAGGTGAACACAGAGAAAACAAAATACATGATAACAAACCGAAGCAATGAGAATGAAAGAAATAGATACATAACAACTAAGAATGAGATTACAAAGAAAACACAAATTTATATATCTGAGAGCATATGTAACAAACATACAGGAGTTACAAAAGGAAAATCTTCTTCATTAGCATCGTGCAGCATATGTTCGGGCATAATGAATAGCTTCACTCTCTCCGGAATAATAGTCTATCGGAAAGGCCTAGCAAATTAACATTAAAGCAGGTATATTAATGCACGTCTTTAGAAACCTTACTTTAAGGTGTCATAATAGTTGGGTTCTTATGCGTTTAACTTTCTTTATTAATTCAAGTACTTCAGAAAGTATATGTTAAACTTAATTTGAAGACTAAATTTAAAATAAGATCCAAAGATATCAGAAGAAATGCATGTATAATTAGTGTGGAGGGGAAAGACGAAATAAGGAGAAAATAGTGTCGTGCAAATGCATATATTGAACTAATATAATGTGCTCTGTGAGGGAGCTATAGTTGTCCGGCTAGCTTAGTGGGTAAAGTATGGTAAGAGATTCTAAATTCTGGTAAATGAACACTTCTTATGTGTTTGGCAATCAATCGTGGGGCATTAACTTCCAACACGCATGGACATAACTTAAACAAGAGGGGTAATTTTTCGGGATAACTTAAGCAAGAGGGTTAATTTTTCGTGAGTTATCTGGATATCCTACAAAGCACGCGACAGAGTCATCAACGTAATATTTACAAAATATCTAACCAAATCACATTTAGTCATTACTCTAATTTGTCAATGCTAACTCAAACCTAAACTTAAACCAAACTTAATAAGATCGCTGACAACTCCCCCTGTCACTAGGAGGTCGATGTTAACGTCTATAGATGAAAATAGATCGTGGCGCTTGTTTCGATTGGCACAGTAAATATTCAACAATTGGAAGAAGTCTGTCTTTCTAAATCCGCCACTGTACCAAACACCAACAAGGTCTTTTAGTTAAATAAAGTTCATGGTTGATTAACAAACACACTAAAATACATACTTTTGGTTAATTCGGATGAGTCCACTTACAAAGATGCAAAGTTCGTTTAAAGAGAAGTCCAGAATAATTCAAAGTTCTTTGGATCGCTGAGTTTAACATTTTGCTGAATTTTGTCGGTTTTAGGCACAAATAAGATAGTATCGTTTAATAAGCGAAGAGCGTAGTCTAAGACTAAATAACAGTCTCAAACTGTGAGAGTGAATCCGAGGAACTGTTGCTTTTATACAGATTGATGTTGAAAAGTCGTGTCACGTTTTTCAAAAGAAAAGGTGACATAATAATTTCGCAATGGTGGAAAGGAATTACAAGGATGGCTCAGATGAATAGAGGATATGTATTAGCTCATTACTTTAGTATTTATTCCAATTTAACACCTACAAATCTATCATGCTGATATATGTATTTGGTGTTTGGAACTGAAAGTTGTTGTGACTCTATTTCGTTCTAAATATTTCTCCTAAATGTATCTCTTAGAACGTCAATATTCATTTCCTCATGGATTATATTCTCACAAGCAAACATACTGTTAGGCAGAAAAGAACTTTTGAATTTCTTTCTTCCATCATGGTTAGAATGTCAAAATACGTGCGTATGCAAATGTTGGCAGATCAAGAGCGATTATTTTGGGAGATATCGATGATAGGATAGACAGATTCTTGTTTCTGATAAGTAAAAAAGGTAACAATACCCTTATATATGTAAATTGCTTATGGAAATGGAAAGGAAATGCACAGTAATCGGTACTGGATGGAAGGCGCTAACTTGTAGGGTATGTACTTCACGGTTGCCATCTTGAAGTCTGCCATTGAATCTCGATCGGTTTTCTTAATGTTAAACGGATCATGTAATGTGTCATTCTTTGCCAGAGTTTTACGGGAAACACGTTTCTGAAGTCACTTTTGCCGTAGATGTACTATTGTGAGAGATAATATTATGTGACATTAAATGGGCTAATGATACCATAGCCTTGAAACACCCACTTTGTTTTTGAAATAATAATGGAATTGTAAACTAAATGAATACAAATGCATATCGAAATGGCTATATAATCAGGTACAATTTGTATATATTTAGGTTTCAATTCCTTCATTATTTCAAAACAAAATGGGTGTTTTCAGGCTATCGCATCATTAGCCCATATTAATGTTACATACCTTTATATCTTACAATAATACATTTACGGCAATTATGACTTCAGGAACGAGTCGCCAGTAAAATTATTGCCCAGAATGACGTATAACACAACCCCATTCCAATTTAAGAAAACCAATCAAGACTAAATATAGAGGTCTCCAAGATGGCAGCCTTGAAGAACATACCCTTCAACAGGTAGCGCCTTATACCCAGTACCGATTATTGTGTATTTGCTTTCCATTTTCTTCAGAATTTTACAAATATAAAGGTATTTCCAAACTTTTCCTTCACTCTTCAGAAACAAGAATCTGCCTATTCTAACATCGATATCTCCCAAAATAATTGCTCTCGAGTTGCCAAAATTTGCAGGTGCACATATTGTGACATTCTAACCATGATGGAAGAAAATAATTTAGAGTTTTTTCTCTCCCATCAGTATATTTGCTTGTATGCTAAAAACTAATAATCTCCGAATGATAAAATATAAACTTCACACGTAAATCCCCGCACAACTCTTGCCTAATACGATTTAAAAGTCACCGATTGCCATTCACCGCAAACAAAAGTCGGCTTCAGAAATCATTTTCTATAAAGTATGAGATAAGAATATATTAAAATCATTGTCTTACACATCAAGCTATCTCCCTATTATAACAGACAACCACATTCTTTTCTTCCAGTAATATAACTATCATCTTCGCTTACAAGCATAAAATATTAGTTCTTTACTTCAATTTGCGAATCCCTTGTTGCATATCTTTCCTTGTTATACATTTACGCTTGCGTCTACAGAAATGCATCATAGCAGTTTCTCTATTCCGTAAATATACAATGCTTGGAAATACAACTTCTTAGGCAAAAAACAGCCTATCATCCGCGGTGCCTGCCCGTATATCTACCCACGCACCAACTCAAGCCTATCTCACACGTAACTCGGCAGACATTTTTCTTCCATTCATAAAACTACTCCTTTCCCTCTAACTTCACGATGTATAAGAATGGTCAAGACACGTTAAGTCCCGCCTACCACAGCCAACGATCTTTGCGAACAGCACCAGGACGTACTTCTAACAAGGTGTTCACACATCTTCCTCTCTTACCTCCTTTCGGAACTCTATACATTCGTCTCGTCGCATCGCATAACGCGTTGCCCTACTACAACTCCCCCTTCGTTTTCTTCCTCTGCCTGGATGCAGACAGCAACTTGAAATTTAATGCATTGCTTCTCTTAGTACATGCACTTACAATATTTGGCGCGAGCTCCCCATTCTTCTTTTGCAACACCCCACCTCTTCTTTTATAACTAAGTAGTCAGAAACTTTTATTACCATAGTAAAGGTATTATATAGTAGTAGTCACAGCTTAGTATGCTTCTTACTTAACAACTGCCTTTTACTCTTAGGTCCCAAAACCGATGATGGAAGCATCAATCATTATCCTCATAATACTTTTTAACTTGCAGTAGCAATAACTTCGTACATTTATAGTAAACTCCGTTCGACAACGCAAGATACATAAACATTCTGAGACATTCCTAACAGACCACCTGGTGAGAACCATTCCGTTACATTCACTAGAGACCAAATGAAAACCTTTATTTATAACGAATACCATTTATCTCATAAGAATGATATATTTGAATTTTATTGATTTATAAGCAATTTTACGTATTCTAGGACAGCGAAATACATAATAGTTATAACTAACAGCACTTACAAATGATACTCATTGATTCCAGTCAGGTGATTCCAAGTACAAGTGTTACAATAGAGTATAGAGCAGACAATCCTTTAGTAGTGACTACAGATGTCCAACATGGCGCCGCCATTATTTTCATTATCCTTCTTAATACATACTGATATCCTCCTGACCTCACTTGTCTCCATGACTTATGGTGCTTCAAGTTTGCCAACCGTTGAAAAGAATATCGCATTTATCCGAATGTGCCTATAAGCCAATGGATTGACCTGAACTCAGCGATAATCTTATAATATCAGCAGCAGGTCTTGTACTTCATAAGCATGTGATTGCTATGCTTAAGGATCAGAAGGTCTATGTTCTATGTCTTCTTCATCTTGATATCTCAAATAACATAATAATAGACACACAATGCGGATCGTTTAAGAATTTTCCGGGGGAATTTGAAGATTTAGATGTGCAATTTAAAAAGGATTTTCTTTCCCTGTTCTTTCATATTAAATGCAGACATATCCATGTGCTCACATAACAGAGAAGAAAATAAATCTCCCCTCAATGATTTATGGATCAGCTTCGTTCGAACTTTCGTTCTTTAATTTATACAACTAGAAACATCCATTCAACACTTAAACAAATCAGAAAAAAATTTAAGTTCAGAAATTCAATCCATGACACAATCTATACCAAGTAACTATTGTCACAAACATACCAGTATGTGTAAAACATGTTCTATTTCAGATACAAAACGAAATATATATATGTATTTATGTACAATAATGCCCTTTCAACAGAAATTATCTTTTCCATGCCACTGATTTTCCACACACCACGAAATTATCTATTAATTTCAGATGTTCTTTGCAATTTCAAATTTTAGAAATCCAACAGGTACAATATTTTATTTCAAGCCATCCCATCCTTAAAATATCATTCTCAAACATGACACAGCCTTATTCTACACACGAGTAAATAATAGAGTATCAAACAATAAGAAGGAATACGGTTGATACCAGCTGGGGTTTTGTTGCAGTCGCCATACCGATACAAACAAGCCTATGAATAGTGTCTCATGTAAACAACGTCAATAGTTTAAGTGCCTCATTCTGTGATTATAAACTTAAAAAATAAATAAATGTTCTTCCTTTTACATTTTGTGTTCTCAAATTTAAAGAATTAAAAACAGATATCGAGATCTGTCAGTCCACTTTGTGGAAAGGCATTTAGAGGTAAGGATATTTTAATTATCAGTTAATATCTGAAAGATCAAATTACCTAGTGGATTTTTCTCAGTTAGTAGGACGTTGACTTTGCTTTCTGGACTTCTTCGTTCGATAAAAGTGACCGATTATTTCAACACGTTTTCTTCAATCGTGTCTGTCAAATGTCAGGATAATACCTTCTACTTTGATTCTGGCCAACTCCTTCCCGCTTCTTCCCTCTGCGTTATTGCGGCATGAAGTGCCGAAAGTATGCGTCAAGTAGTGCTTTAATCGCACAAATGGATAGGAGATAGTTGCTTCATTTATCACTATTTGTAGCCACAGTGGGTTCCACCGTGGAAACTGAAGTCCAATAATAACTTCGTATCTTGGCTCGTAGATCAAAATTTATCCTAACGTACATTAATTACTCCAATATTTATCACTTTTAGATATTATTGCGCTAAATTGCAGTTTCTCTAACTATGGCAAGCATACAAGTACTGGTGCGCGAATCTTTGAATACTGGTACTACGTGAGCTTAGTGAATAATTAATAACTTATAACTGACCTAACACATTGTCACTGATTGAACAACGAAATATCTTGTGTCCAGTCCAAAATTCTTCAAAATTGAGACGACTTGTCCCAAATTTGCATTTAGCTCCCCATTAAAAAAAATCTACAATTCTGTGGATGAATGATGAACCTGATAAGCAACATTTCTGTACTTTCGAGTTAACCAGGTTTAACGATAAGAAAAACCGTAAACCCTTATGGGAGCTTGTACAGACATGCCATGTTTTGAACAACCAAATATTCTGTCCAGACAACTATTTTTCTACAGAACAGAGCTGGGCACCTGTTAAGTAGTTTGGAAGAGTAACATGTTTGTAAATACATTTTGTTAGGTCTTGAATGCGTTCACAAAATTGTGTTGGCACCAAAGTGAAAGGAACTTTTCCAATAATTTTTTCCGTTACTAATTCGTGGTACACTGATTTTCAATAAGTTTTTCCAATACTTAGAAACAATGACTTTTAAATCACTTATTT